>JAAOMT010000226.1:1239989-1298369 GCA_016748015.1 Geosiphon pyriformis
TTTTTTTTCATTTCTTTTTGATTTTTAAAGGTTTCTTGGGATATTTAATTTGAAAATATGATTTAAAGTGGAGTTTGTTGGATAAAATTGGATCTGTTGCTTGATAAGTTATGATTTTTATTACTTGATTGATTATTTCCCAATATTAAAACTACTGTATATATACATGTTTGTAGTTCTATGAGAAAATACTTTCTTTTTGATATTTCAACCTGGTATTTGCTGCTATCACCAGTTGGTGTTGACTGCTATTGTGAACTGGTGCTTGCCACTATCATGAGATGGTATTTGCTACTATGTTAATCATTACCTTTCTAAGATTATTACTGTGCTATATTATGATTGAATAGTTTGTATTATTTTTATGATTCTTTTTGCTAAATTCTTAAACCGTAACAACACTGACAATTAAGAGTCTTCCACCAAATATGGCACTTTTTAAGTGTACTAGTTTTGGCAACAGCAAGGTCTAAATCAGCTTGGGAGCCAAATGTAACTAGAGCAAAGCAGAGACAACAACCAGAATCAAGAGACTGAGGAATGAAACAAGACTGGCCACCAACCTGAAAAATCATATTACTAATTTCAAAGACAGTACAGCCAAGAGGAAGGTTGACCAACTTGGCTTTAAATTTATCACAAGACAAAATAGTCTCATTTTGATTTACCAAGGGAAGAATTTTAACACTATCCCTGCCCACCAATACTGACCAATGATTCAAAGCAGACATGGCAGAATCCAACTTTTCAAAATGAACCACTACATATTGCCAAATGCTAGCAGACTTCAGCACAACACAAGTAACCATACCAAAAACACTAAGAGCTGTCTTAATATCAGCAGCAGACACACCCAAAGGCACATCATGCAGCACAACAGCAGCAGAAGGGGATTCAAACTCAGAAACCACCAAAGACTTGGCAATTTTAAAAGTGACAAGACGAACAGAGCTTGTAAGTTCAACTAAAAATGCAACATCTAAAGAGATTTGAGAAGCAAATTCCACACAAAAAAGCTTCATATTGTCTTTTGAAACAGACTTAGCACCCAAAAAACCATGTACAAACTGAAAAACAGTCTTAATATGAGCCAATTTAATTTTAAAAGTAGCACCAAGCACTAAAATGGAGGCCACCTATTTAGCAAACTTTTGACGACTAGTAATAGTTTCTCAAGCATCACCAGAAGTAGCACCAGAAACTAGAGAAGGAGATGATTCAGTTTCCATTTGATTAGCCCAGTTCTCAAGAACAGATGAACCAACAGGAAGAGATTGTTTTCCATCTAAAACTGGTAATGATCTGCCAGAAGACACCATATTTGGCAATACAGCCAGTGGTTGATTTAAGCCCATCTTGGATAATGTACCAGATAATATTATGAAGATCTTATCTAAGATCTCATTGGGAACCACAAAGGGGTTTGGTGTAAAAATAGCAGAGACAAGCAACTGCCCCCACTTTTCTGAACTTTTGGTCTTTTTGATCATTTTTTTGAAGAGATAGTGCTAGAAGCATCAGGTGTTAAATTTATAGAAAGAAAGACCAGCTTATTTACTAGTCTATTATTAAAAACTTTTGGGCTCTTAGTCGAGGTGGAGGCAACACTGGAACTAATCCAGGTGTGTCTCTTTGAGGGAACTTTGACTGATGAGAAACCAGCCAAAGATGAGGAAATTGCTTCAGTGGCTACCAAAGACAGCTTATTACAATTACTGGGTAGAGAAAAGACTTCTAAAATGTTCTGCCTAGTTGTTTCTACAATAGAGAAAGCTTCTCTGGTTGAAATTTTATTAGATATCTCAGGACAGATATCAGATGCAGCTTTTTTACTCTTTGTTCTGATCATGGTTATAAAATTAAAGAGACAAAGAGTTTTTTTATTTTATTATATTTATTAAAAATATTAATATTTGAATTATTTAGATTATTAAATTCTATTATTTTAGATTTTAAACTTTTAATAATATTAAACAATAAATTTATTTTGATAAGTTAAAGAGTAAAGTTGTTATATATACATAGTTTTATATTTTTTTTAACTAATTATAGTAATTAAACAAAGTAATAATTAATAAATAAATAATAAAAAATATATATTTTTTTAATTCTATTAAACTCAAATAAGTTTGTGAATTTTAAACTAAATTTAGACTTATTAAAAAAATTTAACTTTAAACTTAAATCAAATTTACTTTTAAAAATTTAATTTATTTTAGATTTAGTATATAATTTAAACCAAACTTAAACAATATTTAAAATTTGGTTTGATTTGGTTTATTAAATTTTTAATATAACAACAGATTTAATTAAAGCAGCCAAATTAAAAATTTAAGATTTTAAAAAATTTAATTTAGACTTAATTATAAAACCAATAATAAAAACAACCAAAGAAATAACAAAAAAAAAAATAAAAAAAAGCCTTAATATATAACTTAAAATTATTAATAAGCTTAAAAAAAACTTAAAAATAAAAAATAAAAAATTTTACAATTTAAAACTAAATAATTTAAACTTTAATATTTATAATAATATCAATATTTAAGAGTTTTTTACTAAATATAACACTTATAAAAATACCAATTTTTAAAATAACAAGATTTAAAATCTTTAAAAAATTAAATATTATAATAGCAAAATATTAATAATAATAAAAATAAATTAAAAAAATTTTATTCAAGATCTTATTTAAAATTATAAAAAAATTTAATATAATAATAATAAATATAAATAATTATTGCTGTTTTTTAAAATTTTTGGTTTTTTTGGTTATTTGTAAAATAATAATAATAATAATAGTAATAAAAATAAAAAAGGTTAATTTATTAACTGACTTATTATTAAAAACTTTAAGACTTTTAAAAAAGATAAAAATAATACTAAAATTAATCTTAATATATTTTTTAAAAAAAACTTTAACTGAAAAAAAACCATTAATTAAAAATAAAAAAATGTTTTAAAAACTGCTTTTAATACCTTATTACTATAATAAAAAAATTTTGTTTTATTAAAACTTTATTAGTTATTATAAAAAAAATAATGTTTAAAACTTTTTATTCTTGTTTAAAAATTAAACTAATTAAATAAAAATTAAATTTTGTGTTGTTTTTAATAATCTTATTAATTTTAATAATATTTAAAAAACTTTTACAAATTATTAAAAATTTTCTAAATAGATAATTTTTATTTTAGTATTTAATAAAATTAAAATTATATTTTAGTTTTACATAGTTTTTTGAATTAAAATTAACTTTTAAAGACAATTTTAGACTTTTTTATATAAAGTTTATATTTTAAATTTTTTTAAATACTGCTATTTAAGTTAAATTTGCTAATTTATTTATTTTATTTTTAAGATTATAAAATTTTCTGTAAGTTTTATATTTGGTTTTGTTTTTATTATTATAATTTTTTGTAATGTTTTTTTAAGTTATTATTAATAATATTAAAAATACTTTTAATATTTTTAATAAAGTTTTAAATATTAAATTAAAATTTATTAAAATTTAATAATATATTATTGTTTATTTTAAATATTATAAAATAGTTATAATTATTTTTGTTTATTAATTAGTATTAATTAAAAAAAATAATATTAAATTTTTTTTTGCTTAATTAAAAAAATTATTATTTTATATAATATTTTTAAAATCAAAATTAATTAATTTTTTTAACTATATATATCTTTAAAATTAAAAAATTGGGGCTTTAAATTTATAATCATTTTTGTTTTAATTTTTAATTTTTAATTTTTTTTAACAATTTAAATATGCAATTATTACTTTTAGTTTTTAAGCTAATTTAAATACTATTATATATAAAATTAATATATTAAAAAAGTATTATATTTAATGAAAAAACTTTTAAATATTAGTATTGTTTTAAGTATATATTTTTTAAAGTCTTTGTTTAAATTTGTAATTGGTCTTAAAAATTTAAAAAATTATTATTTTTTTGTTATTGTTATAATTATTAATTTGTAATTAATTTTAAATTAACTTTTTTAAAATTTAAATTAATTAAGTTGGTTTATTAATTAGATTTATTGTTAAATTTATTGGTATTTTAGTTTTTTTGGTTATAAAATTAATTAGTGTTTTTTTTTATATTAAAATTAAAAAAAAATTGGAAATCAAAATAAATATTGGTATTTTTAATAAAATTGTTAATAAATTAAACAAAAAAATAGTTAGTTTTAAGACAAAATATAATATAAATAATAATAATAATATGTTTAATAAATACTCAAATTTTTTAAGTAAAAAAACTTTTATAAAATTTATAATGTTTTAAAAAATTTAAATTCTTAATATTAAATTCAATACAAAAATTGTTGTATAATTAACTAATTTGATTTTTAAGAAAAATACTTTTGTTATAATTTTACATAAAATATTTGCAATAAGTAAGTTCACTTTTGTAGTTTTAATATAGATTAATTTAAATTGGACTTGTGTTTGATTAAATATAAAAAATACATAAATTATGTTTAATTTAGAACATTTTATGATTATATTGTATTAAATAGTTAAATAATAAAAAATAATAAAATTATTTGTATTTTTATAATAAAATTACATATATTAGTTTTTTACATCTTTTTAAAAATTATTAGAATTAATTTAATATTTGTATTAAATTAGAATAATTAATCGTGCATTACTCAGGTAAAGTTTTCAATTTATAAGTTAATTTAGTCACAACTGATAAAAGCCCGGCTGGCGTAATCGGATAACGCACCAGACTTCTATGTTACTGACGATATCTGGGGATTGCGGGTTCGAGTCCCGCGTCGGGTACAATTGAGAGATTTTAGAAGTTTTATTTTGAGTATCTTAAAAAGTTGACAAAACTGGCATCACCATTTTTAAGTTACTCAACGTAATACAATATAAATTCAATTCAAAAACACCCTCGTTTTTAAAGGTCGCGTTTAACACGTAAATATTACAAATATTTCAAACAACTTCTTGTATCGTAATGAGTAATAATGGCGCTTCCGTGTCCTCTTCTGAGGTTAAAGCAACTTCAACCCATATAGGATCAGAAGAAAGCTCTAATACGCTTGATACTGCTCAAGTTAAAATCACTTCTACTCCCGAATTAAATGAGTCCGTCAAAGCTTCGATTCCCAATGACTCTTTCAATTCGGAAGAAACAGAAAATCTCCAACTATTGACTGAAGAAGGGAAGAAAGCCTATTCTAAACAGGAGTTCGAAATAGCAATTTACAAGTTCGGGGAAGCGTCGCGTCTCAGGTATGTAAAAGTAGCCTAACTTTTCTGATGTGTTCTCAGCTTGATTACATCATGATAAATCTCAAACATAAATATTATTCCTTAAATCTCCTGAAATTCTCAAGTGAAAAACTTTATGGGGAACAGTCACCACAGTATGCTGATTCTTTGATTTATTATGGTCGGGCATTATTCGAAAATGCAATAGCTCAAAGCTCCGTTCTAGGAAATAGTTTCCCCTCAAAAGATCCTGAAACGGATCACGGTAATCTAACTGGTTTTTAAATTTTAAGGATATCCATCTTTACTTTAATTTCTATTATACTAACACGGTATTACCCATAAAAATGAATAGTAGAAATTCCTTTAAATCCTCCACCTGATAACAAGCGATTCTTTTTCGAAGGAGAACCAAACTTCGGTCAAGATGAAGGCGAGGAAATAGAAGTTATAGAAGCACAAGCCGAAGAAGCCGATCTGGCTGATCAAGAGACATCTGATCAATTGGATGATTTATGCTATGCTTGGGAGGCACTTGATGCGGCTAGAGTTATTTATTCACGAATTGGCACCGAAGCAGCCAAAATAATTCTCGGTGACTTATATATAATATTGGGAGATATATCTCTTGAAAATGGTAACATTTATTCAACATATTGCTCTTTCTTGTTTACAAGTAACAAGTTCTTAACTTAAGTTAAAATACAGAATCGTTTGATAAGGCTGTCGTTGATTTCAAGGAGGGTTTGAATCTAAAACTGGCACAGCTGACAGAAGATGATCGACAACTTGCTGAGGCATATCCTTTCTTGAAAAATATTCCTATTATATTACAAAATTCTAGAAACCACGTTTCTATTATGCTTGACTAATCGCACTCATTATAAGCTGGCTTTAGGTTTAGAGCTAACCACACAAAACCAAACTCTTGCTGTTGAACATGTCCAAAAAGCGATGGAAGTTCTTAAAAAACATAAACTCGTTTTAAATACTTCATTGATCAGTCTCCAAGAAGGAAATTTTGGCAAGGGCAAAGGCTTAGCAACGGCTATTGATGATCCCAACCGCATTGAAAAGGAATTAAAGGAGATTGACGGGTTCTTGCAAGATATGGAGGCTAAGGTCAAAGACATGGAATCTGGCCACACTTCAAGAAATATAGACGATCAAAACGCTGTATTCGATGCACTTTTGAAATCTGCCTTTACGACTAATGAAGATTCTTTAATCCAAACGTGTGAGCCCGAACTTGGGGCAAAATCCAAACATATATCTGTAAATGACCTGACTTCTCTCATTAAGCGGAAGAATTCAAAGATAACGCTCCCAGCTGAAAATAACTCTGAACCTGATTCGAATAACCCTGTTCCTATAATTGATAATAGTCTTAAACTTACAAATGATTCTGAGCCAGCTAAAAAACTTGAAACGACCCATGATAGCTTATTCTCAATAAAAGATGTTGATCAAGAAAATGCGCAGTCGTCAACAGTCAACCATCCTGTCACCAATAATACCGTCGATATTAATTCAAATCAAAACAATGAAGGCAAGAAAAGAAAATCAGACAGGGACCGGGATTACGGAGATAGTATCTCCAAAAAAAGTAGGATATAAGTTGGCAGAACTAAAGAGAGGCAATTCAAATCATGTTTTATGGGAATTTAAAAACTCGTTTATTTTTTCTTTTTTTCAAATTAATTTTTTCCTTTCCACTTTTTGTTTAATTATTAAACCCTATTACTTTTAGTATCATACATATTTTTCTGTAAATTTTACATTACCCCTTTTCACAGCAAAATTCATGAGGATTTTAAAATCATCAACTTTTATAAATTTGATTACATAATAAATTTTTAATAAGTGTAACAAAACATTAAAATAAATGTTTTTAAAATAAAAAATATAAAACCAATAAATAAGACAGTTTACATAATAAAATTTTAAAAACTTATATTTACATATAATATTAATATTTTTATTTATTTATTTATTTTAAATATTAGTTTTTAGTTTTTATTAATGTTTTAAATTATTTTGTTAAATAAATATAGTCTAATTATTATTTTTTTACATATAACTTAAATATATTATATATTAATATATAAGTTATGTTTTATTATTATTATTATTATTATTAATTAACATATATTTTAATTATTTTTTAATATTATTTTTTATTAAAAGATTTATAAGTAAAGCTTAACTGCTATCTAATATATAAATCCAAATTAAGTAGAACAAACTAAATACAGTTTATGTTCTTACTATATGTAACCAGTCACTTAAACCAAACAAGACAATATTACACATTTATATAAACAACAACATTTTCATTCAAACTAGAAAAGAAAAAGCACAGTTTGTGCTTACTAAAACTAACTGCAAAAGCTTTTACAATACCAAATATTTAAACCATTTCATTTAATAAAATAAATACTATCCTATAAGACAAATCTAAAACCAAATCATTATCTTTGATCAATCCAGTTTTTTTTATATTTATCTTATGCTTGAATTTTATAAGTTATATCTTAATATAATACAACTTCATCAAATGTCTTACATAATCAATAAAAACAGAAACAGCTTTTCTCTTTTCATTAAAAACCATAATAGTCTTAACATATTATTCACACAGCACAAATCTTTTATAAATTATAGTATATAAACTCAAATTTAAAGAACATAAAAAAGTGTTTGCAAAACAACAAAAGAAGGCAAACAAAAAACATTTACTAATAACACTTATTTTTCAAAAGCCTTAGCCAAAATGTCTTTTTGGATACCAATATCCTCAGCATAAGTAAAAATATAGTCAGACAATTTCACTTTATTACACAGCAAACACAGTATGCCAGAATATACTTTGTTATACAACTTTTTTCTAATCATTACAGATAGTTATCTATGTATAACTTTTATTAAATATGTGTATTAGTTAGCAGATTTTTTACTAATAAACCCAAAAAATATGTGCAAATTAGAATGCCAGACTCTTGTAATAGCTATTCAATTCACTTTTTTAATCATTGCACTTGAAACCATACTAAAACTAAGACCAGCTTTCTAATAAATATAACAAATAGACTTGTACAAATCATAAACAAAAAAATGAGCATTACCAGACACAGTCATTTTATCAGTTATTAAAAACCATTTACAAATTCTTATCAGCAACAAAAAAGGAGAGTTAGCAGCCTTATCTATCATTGTGTCAATATGAATATTGTCAAAAATACCTGAATGTCTTTTAACTTTCATTTACATAACAGAAAAATTTTTATTTTTGACCAAATTAACAATATGTTTTTTTTCAATCTAATACTAATTGTGGAAGTCAGATGTAGCAAACAAAATCTCAAATAAACATGTATTAATTGCAAATTGGCTATTTAAATATAAAATTACAGCACAAGAAGATAGAATATACTTCAATATTAGCATAATAGCTTGTAATTTAGCTAATGTAAATAACACAAGCCCATATACTTTTATGTTGATATTCATATTCAAAACTGAAAAATAAGCAGCCATCTCACTAGTAACCTCAGCAGAACCAACACACTTTAACAAATTATCTGTGTAGATTTTAATAAAATTGAACCAAATTTCAAGCAAACTTCTATGTACATTAGAGAACTTTTCAGACATTAAAACATCTAATTTACATGATTTATGGGCATTAGTAGACCCAACTGCTAAAGAGTCTATTTTACTTAAAAACACAGATGCCAGCTTAAACCAAAAAGACATAAAGCCTCTAAAATCTAATTTTTTCCACTTTCAAAATGTCTTTTAGTTTATAATATTCTTTTTTTTGTCTAAAAGTTTGTTATTAAAGCAACATTAAATTGCTTTAAAGAAAAACAGAACTATAATACAGAGATTTTTCCAAAATGTTAGATATTGAAATCTTACCAGAACTACAAAAAGCACTGGGCAAATTGTTTACTAATAATAAATTATTATTTAAAAAAATTTTAACCACTATGGCCAAAAAATTGTTTACTAAATTAACACATAATTTAATAAAAAATTGCAAAAAATTCAAAAAAGATCATCCCAAAACCTGCAAATTTAAGAATTTATACTTAAATAAATGCTTAAAAATACCCAGTGCATTAAAAAAAACAATTAATAAAGCCAATTTTTTTTCAAATTGCACTTGTTTAAAAGATTTCAAAACATATAAAGATGGATAATACAGAGCTTTACTAGAAAAATTTTATAACAAACCAGCCTTGGCTTTAAGACTTTTTCTAATTATTACATCTTATTTATAACATATACCTAACAAAACAAAATTAAATTGTAACTAATAGCTAATTATAAATTATAAAACAGCTGACATCAAATAAAAAAACTGTTTATCTATAATCACTTTTCTTAATATTATATTGGAAAAAAATCTAATATTTGCATAAGTCTAAGCCAAGCTAGACTTAGAAAGATCTTTAGCCAACAAAAAAATATTTAAGTATCTGTATAGTTTACTTTTTTTAGCAATTAAAATTAACAGGCCACTGATTATTAATAAAGTATTCTTAATATTCTAATTGATAGAAATAGCCACCATTTTTTCATTATTAATTGAAATATTATTAATATTAAAAAATTCATTCACAATATTCAAAATATACTATATAGAAGCTTGGCTACTGCTAATCCAAATTGTATTATCAACAAAGACACTAGCAGCAAAAAATGAAGTTTTTTTTACTAATAGTCTCAATTCTGTTAGTCTTGGCTACAAACTTAATATTAATTTAATATCTACACAAATGTTTATGTCTTTTAACTTTACACAAAAACAGATCATAAAAAATTCTCTAAAGAAGAAAAGAAAAAACTTCACTTTAATTCAACTCATTATGTACCTTGTAACTATTTGAAAGCCCAAAATCAGTCATCATCTTATTAATCTGATCTTTATATATGTTGCCAAAAATTCAATAAACTGACTGTATATCTTAATATATTACAAGCTAGCTCTTAGATAATACCACTTTATAGAATTATAAGTCTTTCACATATTCTATAAAACCAATCAAAGCTCCCTATTTTTCTTCAGTGTATCTTTGACCACAGACCCAATAGCAAAAATAAGAGACTGAATTGAGATATTCTTCAACACTAAAAAGTTGTTATCATGAAAAACATTAAATTTGCTGTATACTAAGAATATCCAATCAAAAAAAATCTTGAATAAGATTTTTTTAGCTGTCTTAATTAGTATAATAAGTCGAGTATTTGTCAAAACATTATTCTATTCATAAGATTTGGAGATCATAGAAACTCATGCTCTTTTCTAAGGAACTAAAACTATATCCAAAATTAAACACAAATTTAGCAATCTTAAAAAATATTTTAACATCTTATTATTACAATGTTTTTAAAGTTTATTAGATATCTCAAACAATACAATAGCCTTGTTATTTGACAAATCATCAACTATTAAAGCTAATTTTTCCAAATCAATCTTACTTATTATATCAGAAAAGACACTATTATTAATATAATTCAAAAGCATATATTGGTAAGACCAAAGCTTAGATATTCTTGAAAACATCAATTATTTTTTTGTCCATTCTTTTATAATTTCATCAATTTTGAGCTTTATCTCCTTAGATTCTACTATCAATTTATCTCTTATCACCAAGTAATCTAACACAATTTTGCAAAAAAGTTATTTTAAAATACTCTTTATTATTCTCTTTTTGTCAAAACAGAAAATTTTCATATGTTGCTCAATTGCCTTCCTAATAGCTGTATTTTTAGATATTTTTAACTTATAATATTTGGATTGCTAATACTTCTTCTTAACCAGTAACAAATGTTTAATAATGTCAGTTGATCTTATATAATCTTGAATCATATTGGCCATCTTAGATGCCTTAATATTATTAACTGACAACTAAACATTAACAAGATGTTTAAACTTCAACAAATTACCAGAACATTATTTTTTATAATCTTGGCTATAAGCAGTTCTAACTTAAAAAATTTTAATAATAATTTGTTTTTTGCACAATCATATTTACTATACCAATATTTAGAGAACACTACATTAGCAGATTGTATTATAGTTTCTTTCAACACATTTCATATTATATCCAAATTACTATAATATTCTGTTTTCTTGAATACATTAAACTCTGTTAATAATCTATTAAAAGTGTGTTTTCTAAATTTCACCTATTTGATGTTATTAGTATCTTTAATCTTAAACTTCTATCAATTTTAATTAACTTATTTATAGATATTATTAAAACAAACATTTAAAAAACCATCCAGACCAATTAAAACTGAGACTATTTTATAATTAGTATTAAAAAATTTTGACACAATATTAATCTTATAACTTGTAATTACAGATGCCAGATTTTTATTTACAAATATAAAATGCAACACTTTTTTAACACTTTTGGAATTGCTTTAAGTAAGAGTTTTACCCAAAAAATGCTTATTAAAAACATTAACCAGATTCAAATCCAAATAAAACTTGAAACTTGTATTCTTTTTGAACTTATTCTTATTAAAATTCTTACTTAAAACCATTAAAAAGCTAGAATTAACTGTTTTTGAGATAATAAAATTGATAATAGAAGTCTGATTAAACTGTACATTAGTAGACCTTCCAATATATAAACCCAAAATTATAACCAAAAGCTTGTCTTTAAACAAGAGCCATATAGAAATTAAATAATCTAAAATCTTATTTATCTTAAAAACATAATAAACAAAAGAACTGTTCATAATTATAACAATGCTTATACCAAAAAAACCAACATCCAAACCAAAAGTAAAAATCCAAACTTCATTAAACTTATTTATAATTTATAGTCTAATGTTAGATTTTAATTTAGTTTATGTTATAATCAAAATTATATTTTCTAATTCTATATGTCAATAAACAATATCTTTCTGTTTAGCAAGAACATTAAAACTCTAAACATTGTATGTAGCAATCTTCTAAACCAAATTTGTTATTGAGAAAAATAATATTCTGACCCCAAACAAGATTGTTAACTTTGGCTAAAAGATCTATAATCATATTTAAAAAACTTATTAAGTTGTCTCCCAATTTAAAAACTATTAAAAAATCTAAAGACACTGCTTTTATATCAGTTTTACTACAAGTGAATAGATTTGAACCCTTACTTATTACTATATTTGTCTTTTGATTCTGTGACAAAAAGATTACTAATGGCTAATATTCAAGACTAGACTGGAAAACTATTGGTCTAAGTATATCTAATCTCTTAGCCAGCTTGTTGACTTGCTTTGTAAGACTAACAAAACTGCATTTAAGAGCAGCAAATCTATTGTTTACATTCAAAAAAACCAGCAAGAGTGGTTTAGCATCCAAAAATAAACCAATACTAAAAAAAACCAAAGATACTACATGAGAAATGGAATCATTAACAATCTGTATTTAAGTTTTTCCACCAAATAAAATGAGATAAGTAATTAGTGCCTGCTTCTTTTTATATATGTTTGCCAGATAGATTTAATCTTGAAAGGTAACCAACTATTTACTGTGACTGCTCAAATTTCTATCTATTGAATATATACTAAAAACATAATCAAAATAAGTGCACTGAGCACAGTAGACCAAAAAAAGACCAGTTCTAGTGCAAATTCACATTCTTAAAAACTGGCATAGAATTAATAGCAGCCTTTTTAGAAGCCTTATCAGCAAAACAAATTATAGCACATTTATTATGCACATATGAATTTAAATTACAGCCAATAAAACAAGTTTTTTTATCATATAATTTTAGCAAATTAGAAAAATTATAAGCAGTGTTACCAGTAGAATTTTAGCTATTAATTAGCATGAAATTATTCTTATAATTCCTATCAGTAATTAAAATGTTAATATCAATTCAAATTATCACTTATTATTTAATCAATTTATCACATATTACGATTCAATTAATAATCCAATTAGTACAACAGAAAGTAAGATGATCAAATTACACAATACTCTGAACTTTGTAATATTCAAAAATTCGCCAAAATTTATAGAAATTCGCCGAAATTATGAATAGTTCATCCAAATTAATCAATAGTTCAGCAAAATAACTTGTAGTTCATCAAAATGTATTTTTAGTTTGCCGAAATTTGAGCAAAGAGAAGAAGTGCAAGTTCATAGACTAGTACTACAACAAGTTGTATAAAAGAAGAGTTTTTCTCTTCAAGAAAATGTATCTTACTTTAGATTTATCATTTAGAACCATTCCTATACACAAAAAAAGAAATAAATATCAAATAATTCGAAAAACCAAATTCTTTAATTATTGCACTTGGAAAATTCTCAAAACCCAATTAACATTTTGAAATTGATTAGCTACTAATTTCAGTAAAACTGTTAGTGACTCTAGGCCTGGATAGAAAACGTTTCTCTTGACAGAATTCAATTTCTTTTACATTTCTTTTACTTTTCTTTTATTTTCTTATTATAATAATTAAGATAGCCTACAGATAAGATTTCTGTAGAAGAGTTGACTTTCACAACAAAGTAACTACACATTTTTAGTGAACTTCCAGATGAGCAATTCCTGAGAAAGAGTTGACATTTACTATAACATAACTACATAAAGTAACTGGCAAGGAATTGGTCATTCCACCTATAAGCCCAGCAGTTCAAATTATAAAAGATAATTTGAAGATAAATTCAGTTACTAGAGGTTCAACTACTTCAAGCAAATGTGAATTTGCAACCAACAGACATTTACAACATTCAAGAAAAGAGACCAAAAACCTCTGGTAACAGCAGTAATACCAATTGACAAAGTATATAGCAAAGTCTAATAAAGATTTTTAGATACCCATGACTGTTTATTATTGATTATCAAAGCCACACACACAGAATTTTTTTCCATAAAAACTGACCAGTTGAAAACAATTGAGCTAACAACATCTAATAATTTAAATTCAACTAGAATCTTTTGCCAAAAACCAATTAGCTGTATTTTGATTGAAATAATATTGCCAAATTTAAAAAAGACTAATTCTACTGCCAATTTGAAGAAATTTACAGAGATTTCCTTGATAATAATCTTTTGCTGTATAGTTGTTTGGTTTTTTAATGTTATTATTAACCAGGATTTTCTTACTAACTGCCAATTTTTTTGTCTTTTTCAAACTCAATTCAGATGTAAAAAAAAAATTTGATTATTTCAGAAAGTTTTGAGAAAGTAAAGACTTTTACAAAACCATCCACATAATAAAAATTTTTTTTTACAGCAATTAACTTATTATTATTAGTTTTGTTGAACACAGCAAACAGCTTAACATCTAATACAAATGATTTAACAGACTCAAAGTTTTACTTTTCCAAAACATGTAACTTAACCAATAGCAACTGCTTAGAACCAACAAACTTAAAAGATAAAAACACTAAACTATCATCATTATCATTCATATTAACAAATGAAAGTGTCTTTGAAAAATGACCCAATACATATGTTTAAATATGAATTTTTTTTAATGTAGTTTTGTTTATATTCTTATTACTTACCAAAGTATCTGAATTTGCATAACTTGTTTCCTTAGCATCTGTGTTTTTCATATTTTCAACATCTGAAAAACCACTAATACTACTTATAACACTATTAACATTGCTTTTTCAGGACACCACTAGCTTAATACCAGCTCCAATAATATTTTTTAAACTTAAAGGACCAGCAAATGAGTTAATTATACTATTAATTACAAACTTCCTTTAGTTTTTTATAAGATGTACTGCAAAAGTAGACACTTTTTACACATTTTTTTTGGCACTTAGACAAATCTCCAAACCAGTTGAACCAAAACCAAAACCATTAGCAAACATGTTTACTGGTTTTATTATAACAAAAAAGGTTGTATATGAAAAAATAACTAAAAAAAACAAAGAAAAAAAGAAGAAAAAAAAACTAGTTCTTTAATAAAGCTTTTATTCTCATTATGACCAGGAAATTGACAAAAAAATTTTTATAAGTTAAATTGTATTTAATATAAAATATATATTTTAATATAATAAAATATTTTAAATTAATATACATATTTTTTATATATAATTAAATATAAATTCAGTTTAAATTATATTATATTAAAATTATAAAAATAAATTTATTTATTGTAAAAATTTTATGCACAATTATAATTATAATATTACTTTTAAAAATTAAATCAGTTAATTATACAGTTATATTTGTATTAAATTTAATATTAAAAATTTAAATCTTTTAAAATATATTAATTTTGTAAAAGTTTTCTTATTTAAAAAATTTAGGTTCTTATTAAATTTATTATTATTATTATTTATATACTTTACTTTAAAATTAATTATTTTTTTGTTTATTTTACCAACCTATTTTTTAATAATACTAATATGTTTTTTAATAACTAGAGTTTTTTTTAATTTTAATATATATATTTTTTTTATTAATATTTTATGAGTAAAATTTAAATACTACTTAACATAATATATCAAACTAAATAATTTAAACTAAACACACATCATGTATTTTCTATATATGACCAATTACTTGAACTAATTAAAACAATATTATAAATCTATTTTAACAAAGATTACATAATCAATACCAAAAAAAAAACTGTTGAGCTTACAAAAACCAAAACTAATACTATATATATCTTTAATTCTAAGCAACTTAATAATATTATCAGAAAACAAAATCAAATAACTATGCACATTTGGAGACACAGAACCATTATGTGCAATCAAACTTTTTTTCTCTATAAATGTTTTATACTTAGCCCTTATTAATTACACTTTAATTTAATAAACTATTTTCAAATTCCATATTAAATCAATAATTTTTTTGCTGGCAGTCTTGATACAACTAAAAATAGAAACAGTCTTCAAGTACTATTACAAGTTAGAATAATAAATTAACAGATAACAAAAGAGAACAAGATTGTAAGGTAATAGAAATAATCAAAAAAAGAATTACAATAAAGAAACAAATTAAATAAGTAAGAATTCAATATATATAATCAGTCTTATAAAAATCACAGTTACAAATTTTTTTTAAAAATCTAAAAATAGAGAAATAATCTATGATTTTTAACAAAATAATACTACTGCTATTATTTTATGTCTTAACTTGGCAATTTTTAAAATTAATAACAAGTATTATTGTGCTTTTCAATTGTTTTTTTATTCAATAAATTACAAGAGCAAATAATTGCTTCTTAGACTAATTCTAACAATACAAATCAAAAATAAAATAAAATAAAATATGTAAATGTTAACAAGTAATCTTTTATTTCAAAATATTCAAATACTTAAAAGTAGAAAAAAAAATAAGCAATATAAGAAGAAGTAATTAATAGTAGATTTTTATTTCATTACTTTAATCATGTCTTTTTATAGCTAAGAAACTTATTACTTATATAGCTATTAAAAATGGTTAATAATCAGATTAACAACTAAGTTAATGATTAGATTAATGATTACTATCTAAAAATAGAATGGCTAATTATATAACATTAGTGGCTAATATATGTAATAACTAATAAAAAGTATGAGTTTTAACCATAATATTATCCTTTTCAAAAAAATTGAGCTTTGGTAAAATCAAGCTATTTATAGAATAATCTATTTGAAAAGTTTTATCTAGCTTAAAACTAATTAGTTTATTGAAGTTTTTTGTAGATAAGATATATAATACTTAAAGTAAAATGAGTTTTATATCCAAGAGACCAAATTTTTATATAAGAGTTTTGGTTCTTTTAGCAATAGTCAAAACTCTTGGGACATCTAACTGTATAATGCCCAAAATTTTTACCTATATCTTTGAAGTTGTTTTTTTTATGAGCTTTATATCCTCTATAATTTTACCAAAATGACTATAGAGTTTTAATTGTTTTCCAGATAACAAGTTTTTGTCTATGAATAAAATTTTCTTAATTGTTTTTCTAATTATAATGGAAAGTAAAAATATTGTGGCTGTTATACTTTCCAGCAGATATTTATTTATTTTGCTACCAATTTTTTCTTTTCTGGTAGTGGTTTTTTTTGATCTAATAACAGTATGTGTTTTACTGTTATCAGTTATGGTGGTTTGTTTTCCAATAGTCAAAGTAGTATTTAGATAATTTTTAATTCAATACTTATGAAAAATATAGAAGACATTTTGAATGTTTTGATTCAGAAAATAATTGTTTATGTCAATTAAAAATATTTTTGTTTTGGAAATAGTGTATTTATTTATATCTAATTTTTGTTAATTATTTGGGTCAGTATTATTATAACAAGTAACTAATCAGATTATTTGTAATATTTCTTGAGTTGTATATTATGAACAGAGGAATCATTGAAGATTGTTTCATATTGATTTTGTAGAATATAAGAATTATTATTCAAAACTTTGTTGACTAAAAAGGGTCTTTTCTACCAGCTAGAAAATTTATTATCATAAATATTGTTTCTGTCTAAGTAATATTCCAAAACTAAGTTACTAATACTTAAAAAAAGTGTTTTATAAGTTTTTTTCTTTTTAAGCTTTTTTTAGAACTGTTTTATTTTTTCAAAGACAATTATTTATGTTTTATTAAAGAGTCAAAAATAGTATCAAGTCTTTTTTGCAAAATGTTTTTGTAATTTTCTATTGTGATTTTTTTAAAGGATATTGTCTTAATATTAATTTTTATTAATAGAATTGCTATTTATCCATAAAACAGATAAAAAAGTTCATAATTTGTTATATTATAATTTACAGTTTTATAAGCAAATAAAGCTGAAAGTAGTATTTTGTCTTATAAATATGTTTTTTACTGATTTTGGCCAATGTTTTACATAGAGTTCTGTTAAAACATTTTATTGGTCATTTGTTTAAAAGTGGTAAGAAGAAAAAAGTTTATGATGTATTTTCATTTTTCTACAAAGTTTTTCAATTAGTGTACTAAAAAAAGCTTTTTTTTTATTAGATAAAAGTTCTTTAGGGCAGCTATAGTAACAAATGATATCTTTATAAATAAAATTGGCTATTGAGACTGCTGTTTAGTCTGAGATAGCTCTTGCTTTTATCCACTTTGTAAGATAATCAATAGCTGTGATAATATATTTGTTGTTATCAGAAATTATTGTTAAAAGTCCAATAACATTTATACCAATTCTATTAAATAATTAACCAATAAAAATAAGATGTATATTTTCTTTGTAATTGGGTTTTTTTTTCTTTGACAGATATTACAGATTTTTATGTATTTAGCAATGTCTTTTTCTAAAATAAACCAATAATAACAAGCTAAAGTTTTCTGAATTGTTTTTGTTTTTCTAAAATATCCAACTAATAGATCAGTATACATATTATAAATCACAATTTTTTTTTTCAAATCTTATAATTTTTTGAAAGTGGTCAAGATTTTTTCTATTTTTTTTATATAGTTGGTTTTGGTAAATCAAATTTTTATTTGATTGTTTGCACAAATGTTCTTTTTGCTGCCAAGTATATTCTAATGAGCATTGTCTTTTACCCAAAAATTCTATTAAGACAGAGTAGTTGTCCAAGTTTATTATCATGTTTGTTAAAAAAATAATTACTAATAATTAGGTTAGTTTTGTTTGAGAAAATTGTACTGTTACTAAATAATAAGTTTAAAAAAAGTGTTAGTATTTTAATGATTAGCTCCTTTGCAATATTGAATGTTATAGTCAAATTTATTCAAGTAGAGTATCCAACAAGTTATTTGTTTGTGTTTCAGCTTTTTTTTATTATACAGCCAAACCAAGACTTAATAATCTGTTATCATTAAGAATTTTACACCAAAAAGATATTTATCTCAGTAATTAGTAGCCCAAACTACTGCTAAGCATTTTTGCTCAATAACTGAATAGTTTTGTTCTGCTGGTAAGAGAGTTCTACTAGCATAGATTATGATATGTTTTTTTCTATTTTTATCTTTTTAAGATAGAACAGCACCAAGTCCAAAACCAAATGTATTAGTGTGGAAAATAAAAGGTTGATCCAGATCAAGTTGTTTGAGAATTGGTTCAGTAACCAGTTTTTTTTTTAGAGTTTTAAATGCTTTTTGCTAATGTGTCTTTCAATAATAATTGATATTTTTCCTGAGTAGCTAATTAAAAAGAAAAGTGATTTTGGAAAAATCCTTGATAAATTTGTGATAGTAAAAAGCCAAATCAAAGAAAGAGCATAGTTTATAAACATTTATTGGTTGTCTAATATTCTGGACTTTTTCAACTTTGGCTGGATTAAAAAAGATTCCATTTTTTGTAATAAAATAACCAAGAAACTAGGTAGATTGTTGTCTAAAAAAAGATTTAATTGGGTTTATCTTGAGGCCAATATTTCTAAGAAGAGCAAAAACTTTTTGCAAGTGTTCAAGGTGTTAATCTCAGGTTTTTTAGTATACTATTATGTCGTTTAAGTAGACCAAAACAAAGTTTTTTTTTACTGATTTAAACACTTTGTCTATTAGACATTAAAAGATAAGAAAGACATTGTTACAGATAAATATTTCTTTTGTTGGATTGAATAAAACAACCTGTAACTTGGTGCTCAAATTAAGTCACAGTTGATAATAATCTGAAGATTTGTATCTGAAAATTTTGGTTGAGTTCTTTGTATAATGAACAGAGATTCAATGGTAAGAGTTTTATTCATAGCTTTCTGAAACCACAGTTTTGTCAATTTTTTTTTCAGCTTGATGGCTGGTATTCCTTCTGATAAGTTATCCTCAATCAAGTGTTCTACTGTTATTCCTAGGTCTTTTACCAATCATGTTTATCCTGACGTCAATGCCCCACATGTTAATCCTCAATAGAATTAGTGAACAACAATAAACTCAAAGCAAGAAAATGAAGAAAAGAAAAAAAAATAAAGAAAGAAAAGAAATAAGCCAAGGCGATTTGCAAGTTAGTATCCTATCAATAGCTGTGATTAAGAGCTATTGTTCTAGTATGGTTAAGTATCAGTTACTATCAACATAAAGTGTTGATAGTGAAGAATGAATTTGATATAGTGAATAATTATTTATTTGAGGATTGTGGTAACTAAGCTAAGAATTCTTGGTGTTAATTCTGTCTTTTCTGCTTCTAATGCTACTGTTATATATACATATTTGAGATTCCTCAATTCCTTAATTTCTTGCAACAGAAATCCTGGAATTCTTGGAATCCTGCAATTCCTGATGAGAGAAATCCTGGAATTCTGGAATCCTGTGATTCCTTGTCAGAGAATCCTGAAATTCCTGGAATCTTGCAATTCCTCTAAGAAGAATCTTGGAATTCCACATTTACTATATCTACATCTGATTGGCTAATATCTACTGGCTAATAATACTATATTTTCTATATTCTATGAATAACAACATTAATAAGACCAAAAAACATAACTGTAACTTTGTAGATGCCATACTTGATAATAAAAGCAGTTTTCTTTTTGCTTTCTAGATTTATCTCTACTTGTCAGAATTTAGCAATTAGATTAATAATTGAGAAAAAAGCAGTATCTTTGAATTGGTCTAATATTGCATTAATCTTAAGAAACAGATACATGTTTCTTTCAGTAATGACATTTAATTGGTAATAGTTGACACAAAAATGTAAGATTCTATCTTTTTTGGATATCACTACAACTGAAAAAGTCTATTTATTCTTGGTTTTTTGTATAAATCCAAGATTTTTCATTTAGTTTATCTCTTTTTTGATGAACTTATTATTGTGTTAATTGGATTAATAAGGTTTTAAATAGATGAGGCAAGTTTTTTTAATAGTAATAATATGTTGTATTACATAAGTTTATTCAAAGATATTACCTTCTTTTAAGATAATTAAGCTATTTTTAGCCAACAGATTTTTAATGTCTACTTTTTTTTTTCAAAGAAAAATTTTTTGGTTCTATTACAAGTGATTAGATCTTAAGTAATTCATTTTTAAAGAACTTCTGTACTTTTTTATTTTTTTTCTAGGTATTAAACTAATTAGTTTCCAATCTTTGTAATAGATTAGACAGGACTTGTATTTATTACTAGAAAAATACAAAGATTTATCACATTAATACTAAGCATAAGAACCATTGTTATTCATAGAAAAAGAATACAAAAAAAATAGTAAAAAAAACAGATAGGAAAAATAGACCAATAAAAGAATAGTATTTAGCATATGAACACATTATTTAGCAATATAAAGCATTGTTAGAGAATTATAACACATTGCTTAGCAATAAGCATATTGTCAAAAATTACAGACATATTGCTTACAAATGTGCAAAATCTCATATAACATAAATTATATATATATAGCAAGAATATTAAAAGCAAAAAAAGCAATTTCAGGAGAATTCAAGAATTCTGGAAGAATTTAATAGAGTTTTATTAATTTAGAACAATATCTTTCCTTTAAAAAATAGAATACTATAACTTAAAATAAAATTGTTCTCATATTAATAAAATTATTTATTATTCTCAAATCTATGTTATTATTTACTACTTAACCTGTTGGCACAATAGCTCTTAATTATAGCTATTAACAGAACACTTATTTCTTATTTTATTTTTTTTATTTTTTTTATTTTCTTTTGTTGTTTATTAAATTAATTAAAAAGATTAAGTGCTGAGTTACTAACATCAAAGTGACTAATAAAAGACCCAGAAATAAGAGTAGAACACTCAAGAATTAAAGATAGCTTACCAGAAGAATTACTGGTCATTACATTAAGAAAAAAATTTGATGGAATTGTGATTCCAAAAAGCTACAGATAAAACAACTATTGAATCTGTTCATTATACAAAAAACTCAACTAAAACCTTCAGATACTAAAAACCTTCAGATAATACCAACTAGATTAGCTATTGAGCACCAAGTTACAGGTTTGTTATTTGTTTTCAGACTCCAAATAATCATCTGTAATATCATATTACTAATATTTGTATTTGGCTTTCTTGTCAAGTTTTCTGTCAAAGATTTTTCTAAAGATATTATAGTAAGGTTAGCAGATCATCTTGCCATTTACAATGATTTTTTTTGTCAGCTTTAATATTGTCCAGTGACTTGTCATTGCTAGTGTTACAAGTAATTATTTAGATATAAAAATAAATAACAAATCTGTAACTTAGGGCTCAATAACTTGGTAATATTAGTAATATCTAAAGATTTTGGTAATCTAAAGATTTTGGTGGAGTTTTTTATATAATAAACAAAAATTCAATAGTTGTTTCAATAGTCTTTCAGAATGGTTATTCCATCAATTTTTTTTTAGCATAGTAATCAGTTTATTCTAACAATTATGTTCTTCTGGTAAATTATCCTTAATTTCCAAATTATATACTCTTATTTCTGAGTCTTTTATCAGGCTATTTTTAACATCAAATTATTTTGTGCTTAATTCTTTTAATCAATTTAATAAATAGCAAAGAAATGAAACAAAAAAAATAAAAAAAAATAAAAAAAATTAGTATCTTATCAATAACTGTAATTAAGAGCTATTGTTTTAGTATAGTCAAATATTGGATTCTATTAACACTTCATGTTAATAGAATAGAGATAATTAATATTCTTTAATCAAATAACAATAATATGAATTCAGGTAATAATTAATATTTTTATTAATATGTAATTGAATTTCACTTTAAGTTGTAGAAAACTATCTTTTGAAGGAAGAAACATGGAATAATTAATTGATTATGAATATTAATTTTGAAATTGATTCTGTTTTTTTGTTTTTAACACTTTTACTATATATACATATTTTTTGTTTTATAAGATTTCATATTTTTTTAAACAATATGCTCTAATTTACTAATATTGTTTACATTGCTAAGCAGTGTGTTCTAATTTACTAACATTACTTATATTGTTGAGCAGTATGCCATAATTTGTTAGTAATGTGTCATAGTTTTCTGATATTATGTTTATATATTAAATACTATTTTCTTATTGATCTATTTTCTTATCTGTTGTTACAGATAAACTTGATAGAATGTAGTAGTAATATTTGGTATTCAAAATTTGGGTTTCTAGAAAGCTTTTAATGGTTTTTTTTAGTAGGCTAATTTGTTGTATTAGTGTTATCAGTCTCTGAAAGTCTGTTTAATTGTTATGAATTTATTCATGGAGTTCTTTGGTTATAAGGCACAGAAATATGTTTTGTAGTGTTGCAATTTTTTGTATGTAATATGAGCTATCTTTTTCGAACTAATGAGCACAATTATTAGGATCTGGCAGTATTTTTTTGCTCTTTTAGTAAACTATTAAGATAATATTAATATTTAAACTTAAAAAAAGCCTCCTTTTTTTATTAGGCTATCATGAAGTTTATTCCCAGACAGTTGATTTTTTTTATGTTGCTGCTTCACAAAAGAAAATAAAAAAAAAATAAAATAAAAAAAAAAAAAAAAAAAAAAAAAAAAAGATGAATTAGTATTGTTAATTATTATGATCAAGAATGATTAGTCCAGGTTATTAAGAGTTTAAAACATTTATGCTAAGAGCATTTGTCCTAAAACAAAAGTATGAAACAAGGATTAGTTTAATTCAGACACAAGATGATTGATAACCATGTATTAATAATGTTGTGTTTTTTAAATAAGTTTTTTATTTTTGTAAGATATAATAATTATAAGGAAAAAAAAATTTGATTCATGTCTAAATGCTTTTCTAATTTCTACAACTACTTGTTTTTATACATTTTTTTTGGTTCTACAGGATTGTTTTTTAATTGTTTTATTCTTGTTAGCTATTGCTTTGCTATTTTTGTTATCATTTTGTTCTTCTACATTATTACTAATTATCCTATGTTTTAATTAGTTATTTTGTACTATAACACATTATTAAGTTTTGTATTATGTTATCCTAAATTATTATGCATTATTTTGTGTTCTTTCACATTATCCTGTATTATTTTATGTTATTATGTTTTTGGTCATGTTTTTTTCATAACTTTGGATTGGTTTTTCTATTCAGATAACACTGTTTTTCCAGTTTTTTTTTTGTATTTTTCTATGAGTAATATTATTTTCTTCTTTTTAATATTAAGCTCCATCAAAATTTTCACTTTAAATTAGATTTATTACTTCTTTTTTTAGTATTGTTTGTTCAATTTTGTTCTTTATTTCTTCACATTAAGAGTTGTTTATTTTTTTCTACTGGTTAACAGTTATTGTTTTCATTTCTTGGTATAGTAGTATTTTTGGATAGTTTTAAAATATGGTGTGTAGTCAGTAAATTGTTTTGATGTATATTCTTGTATTTGTCTTTTTCCCAATAAACTCTTCAATCTATTGTACTATTTCTTAATTAAATATTTTTTTAGATTTATTGATATATAATTCCTAAATATTTAGCTTTTGTTTCAGCTGATAATAATAATATGTTACTGGAAGTTGTTTCATTCATAGCTTCTAATTTTTTTGGTTAGTTTTTTTGTTAAAATTATTTTCAGTATTTTTCCAAAAGTGTTTTTTACTTTTTATCTAACCAATACTTTGTTTGGTTCTGTTGTCATTAATATAGAGTTATTCCTGTTTTTCTTTCCTTTTTTGTGTTTCAATAGCAAATTGTTTGATGGTTGATAATAATTTCTATGTCTAATTGTTGTTAATTTATGGCCTGAAATAGTTGTTGAGCTATTAAGTAAATATAGTCTAAGATTTCTATTTTTTATTGTTGCTGTTGTTATGTTTACAGTGTCTTTATATATTATTTTTGTAAATTAATTTGATGTGTTTGTATTGATAATTATAATTGGTTTTAGATTTTATAAAATTTTATTTGGTTAAACTAATATTTATTGTACTTCCAATTGTAGAATATTATTAGTAGATGATAATACTATATTGTAATATGATTTCAATTGATCTCTATATGCTGCTTTAACTAAGATTTTGTTGTTCCATCTTAGTTTATAAGCTCTATTTCTTATAATTTTTTTAATATAAAATAGTCTATCTCATTTGAAGTCAAATTTTTTACTCCATTGTTTTTTCATTTTAGTACAATATAAAAGTACTTTGTCTTCAATTCTGAATTCAACTAGTTTATTTGGTAATTGGTTATTATGTTATTTTTTTTGTTTTTCTTGTGACTTTTAAATGTTATCAGCTGTTTTTTGTTTTTTGTTTTCTAAAGTTTCTATTAATTTGTATGTTTTTTTAGCAATGTTCTTTGAAAGTTGGCTTCTGTTATTAGTTCAGTTAAATATGTGTTGATATCTATCTTAATTGGTAATATTGCTGTTTTATCATAAACAAATTTAAATGGTGTTGCTTGTGTGGTATTTTGCTTCATTGTTTGATAAACAAATAGTACTGATAATATGAACAAATCCCATTCATCTTGGTTTTTTTAGCTGATCTTGGCTATTGCTTTATATAATGTTCTGTTGAATTTTTTGACTAAGCCATTTGTTTGTAAATAGTATGGTGATAATAATGATCTTTTAATTTCAAATTTTTGACTCAATTCTGTTAGTGTTTTGTTCACAAAGTAAGTTTTTTGATTTGACAATAATTTTTTTGGGCATCTATATTAACAAATTAAATCCTGGTGGACAAATTTGGCTATGAATTTTGCATCTGCTTTTTGAATTGCTTTCACTTTTGGCTATTTTGTGAAATAATCCATAGCTACAGCTATATAATAATTGCCTTTACTGGTTATTGTTAATGATCTGACTAAGTCAATTTCAATTTAATTGAATAGTTGTTCTACTTTAATTGGTCTTAGTGGTTTACTAAGTCTTGTTTTTTTTCTCTAACAAACATCACAATTTTGAATATATTAGATAATACCTAAATACATGAATGGCCAATAATATCTTTTTCTGGTTTTTTCTATAGTTGTTTTTTTATAAAAATGTCTTGCTGTTGGATCTAAGTACATGTTGAATAGTATTGTTTTTTTCTTTGGTTCTGTAATTACTCTGAATAGTTGATCTGAGTATTTTCTGTTTTTCTGGTATAATATATCTTGGTAAGTAATAAAATATTTTGCTTGTTGTTTTATGTTGTTTTGTTTCTTTTAAGATAATTTCTCCTTGAATTATTGAGTATTAATATAATATTGAAGTTGTTGATATTTTTGTGTATTCATCTTTTGTTATATTTTTGGGTTAAAATGTTCTTAGATTTGTTTTATTTATGATAAACCATTAACATTTCCATTTTTTTTTTCTTTTTATAATGTATTGTATAATTGAATGATGATAGTTCTATTTTCCATTTTGTATAGCAATCATTTCCAAATTTTTGCTTTTGGATTGATGTCAATCTTTTGTGATTAGTGTACACATTAAACTTTTGACTCAAATATTTCTTCTATTTGATAACAGCCCAATAAATAGCTAAGTATTTTAATGTTAAGGTTTTATAATTTTTTTTTATTAAACTTAAACTTCTGTTAACATATGTTACTAGATGTTCTTATCTATCTGTTTTTTTTTGTGACAGTACTGTTTTCAATACTTGACCAGATATATTAGTGATAATAATAAATAGCTTACTGTAATCTGAATAGATCAATATTAATGTTTGGATGAGCTTTCTCCTTAATATATTAAAAGCTTCTTGTTGTTTTTCAGTCCATTTATATTTGGTGTTTTTGGCTTGGAGTTGATAAAATAATTGAGCCAGTTTAGAGAAGTTTTGAATAAAGCAGCAATAGTATTTACCAAATTCTAAAAATGCTCTTAATTCTGTGAAATTTGTTGGTACTAGAAAGTTTTTAACAATTTCGATCTTATTTGAATCTGTTTTGATGCTGTTTTTGCTAATAACATGTTCCAAAAACTTAAGTTCAGTTTTCCCAAAGAAACATTTAATTATATTTAATTTTAATTCAGTTTTTCTTAGTTTTTCAAATACTTGTTGAAAATAATAAAGATAATTGTCAAATGTTTTGAAGAATATGTTGGTGTTATCTAAGTAGATAATATTACAAATAATTATTTGGAATTTGAAAACAAATAACAAATCTGTAACTTGGTGTTTAATAGCTAAGTAATGTTGGTAATATCTGAGAATTTGGTAATTTGAAGGTTTTTATATCTGAAAATTTTAGGTTGGAGTTTTTTGTATAATAAACAGAGATTCAATGGTTGTTTCAGTAGTCTTTTGGAATGATTATTCTGTTAAATTTCTTTCTTTAGCATAATAACTGGTTTATTCTGGCAGTTATGCTCTTTTGGTAAGCTATTTTTAAATTTCTTAATTCTATACTCTTATTTCTGGGTTTTTTACCAGACTATTCTTAATGTTAATTACTTAGTGCTTAATTTTTTTAATCAGTTAGTAAATCAACAAACAATAAAATAAAATAAAATAGATAAAAAAAATAAGAAAAAAAAATAAGAATTAGTATTTTGTTAATAGCCATGATCAAGAACTATTGTTTCAGTATAGTTAAATATTAGATATTATTAATATAAAGTGTTGATAATAGATAAGTGATGGAAATTTTTAATCAAATGACAATAACATGGATTGAATAATAATAAGTATGTTTATTAAATATTTTGGTGAATTCACTTCAGTTAATAATAACTATTCATAAAGTAAAGATTAATTAATAGATAAAAAAAGAGATATTAAATTGAAAACTGAATCCAATACTTTTCTTGTTTTTAATGCTACTGCTATATATACATAGTTGGTATTATATAAGATTCCTGGAATTTTACAATTTTAAGTAAAGAATCTTGGTATTCTGAGATTTTAGAATCTTGCAATTCCTTTAAAGAAATTCTGAAATTCTTTTATTACTACACCTACTTCTAATTGGCTATTTTTCTAATTATAATATTTCTAATTTCTATAAATAATAACGACTACTGATTTTCAAAGTAATTTTCTATAGACAATTTTCATTAGTCATTGGAAGATAGCTGAAGTATTTATTAAGTTAAATGGCATAATATCGAATTCAAAGTTCTTTTCTCTGATGGTAAATGCTGTCTTTTTTTTATTGGCTGAATTCATGGCTACTTACTAATAATTACTGTTTAGGTCTAATGTTAAAAACCATTTTTTTTTTCCAAATACATTGAATAATTTTTGAATCTGTAAAGTTGAATACCTGTCTCCATGAGTAATATTGTTGAGCTTTCTATAATTTACACAAAAATGGATTTTTTTATTTTTTTTCCAAATTAATATCATTAGTAATAACTATAGACTTATAGATAGTTGAATTAACTTGTTATCCAACATTCTGTTAATTTCTTGCTAGATAATTTCATGGCTTGCTGGTACTAGTTTGAACATTGGTTATTTGAATTTAAAAGTGGTAATAATTATAAATAATACTTTTGCTTAATATATATATAATATCTTTAAGATTTTTGTTTATTTTTTTTTTCAGTTTGTTTGCTGTTTGACAACAAACTTTCAATAATTATTTTTGGTTTGTATGCTAATACTTTAACTAGTGTGTAATTCAATTAAATCTGTAAAATAAATTTTTATATTACTTATGTAGTTAATTCAAGCTTTTATGTAATGTTAAGTAATAACTTTAATAAAAATAAAATAAAACAAAGTGTAAGTTTTAAAATATGTTTTAATCTAGGTTTGAGCAATTTTCTCTTAATTAATTCTGTTGTCAAGCTCTTAATCTAAAATAATTCAAGAAATATAAAAAAAACTATTATTATATTTTTGTCAATAATTATTTTTTATTAATAATTATTAATTATAAAGTTTTTAATATGTTTAAGTTTTTTAATACTAATTACAAAACTGTTTGTTTTTTAGATTAAATGGCTTTTTGGATGCTTATTTGAATACTGTATATAAGCAGGCCAATTAAGATTATTAGAAGTTTAAAATTAGAGATACAAATAATGTCAAGTAAATATACTTTATAAAATATTCTTCTAATAAGCTATCTGTAATAATAAATAAGTTTATAAATATAAAGATTTATGGTAATTTAAATGCAATATGAGAAGTACTAAAAAGAATAATAGTAAATCTAACTAATAAGATATTTTTTAGATATTGGTTTTTTAAGTTTAATTGTCCAAAAAACAAGTTGTTTTCAAAATTTTATGGATTAAACTGCTAATTGTTAAATTGGTAAAAAAGTTGAATTTGAATAAAAAGTTTAAATTTGACTATTTCTTGATAAAATAGTTTACTATTAATAAAAAAAAGACTTTTATAGTCTATGGTTTGATTTAAGATAATACAAAGTTATTAAAGATTATTAAATATTTGTTAACAATTAAGAAAAAATATTAAAAGTCAAGTACTATGAATTAAAAACAATTGAAAATATATCTATTAAGAAAATAATTGATTAATGCATAAAAAATTTTAGTTCTAATAAAAAAAATATGATAAAAAGCATTTTAGAACAGTTTTTTTATAAAATAATTCTAAATTATTTGGTAATCAAAAAAAAGTTGGTTTTAAAGCCAAATAAAATAAAGTTTAAAGTTGATAAAATTATAGTAAATTAAACAAAAAAACAGAATATGATTTCAATATTGTCTAGTTTGTAATTTTATTAGTATTTACTATTAAGTTATATAAAAAAAAATGTTTTTTTTGATGTAATAAGTAAGATCAATATAAATAAATTGGTTTTAATAATTAGTAATCTGTCTAATGACAAAGCTGCTGGTTTATTTGACATTTCAAATGAATTTTAAAAGCATTATAATTGTATAGTAATAAAATGTTTCTTAAATCTATTGAATTTTTGTCTGGTTTTTGGTAATATTTTAGTTTTTTGAAAAAAAACATAAGTTTTAATGATTTTTAAGCTACATAACTGAAATAATATTTTAATAACTTTTATTGTACTAATTAAGATGGCTAGAAAAATTTTATTTTAGATTCTTTCAAATTGTATTTTATTTATTTGTAGTAAGTTTAATGTTTTTTAAGATAATATCTTTTAGTTTTAAAAAATATCTTGACTTAATTTTTTGTATTTGTTATTAGTTTAATAATAAAAAATAGTTTAAAAAAAAACTAGAAGCTGTGATTGGTCCTGTAAAATATGTACAAAACTTATAATTTGGTTGAATAATATCATTTAGAAACTAGTTTAAGATATATTAATATACATAATAAGTTTTTTGAGTTTTTTGAAAATATATATATAAATAAAATTAACAGAATAATAACTGATTTTGGCTTTTTGAATAATTACAAAATACTAAATGAATTTGATTAAAATAAAGTATTTTTACTATTTTTTTATAAAATTTTTTATGATTTTTTATTGTGCAAATAAAAAGACATAAATATTTATATAAATATAGAATTAACATTAACTTAATAGCAAAAATAAGCAGAATAAAAATTAAAAAGAAAAAATTTTCTTTTTTTATGACTAGTGCTTTTGTTGATAATACAATTTAAATTAAAAATAGTTAAGCTTCAATGCAGTATATTTTGAATATAATTAGTAAGTTTTTTAAAATCAATAATATTTTTATTAACAATAATAAAACAATGACTATTTTTATTAATTAGAAAGTTGTAAATACTTTTTTGCATATTAGTAATTAACTGGTTTTTATTGTCAAACATAATGTTATTCATAGAAAATAAAAGTTATAATAATTAAATAAAAACAGCCAATTAGAAATAAGCATAATAAAAAGAAAAATTTTAGTAGAATTTTGATATTCAGTTTAGTTTGGTTCAAGTTTAATCAAACCACTAAACCAAACCAAACTCAAACAGAAAATTTGGCAAAATTTTGAACTCAAACTTAAATCAAACTTAAAATTACTGGACTTGAATCAAACCTGAACACATGCAACAAGTTTGGTTCAAGCTTAGTTTAAAGTTTATAAATATGTTCAGATTTAACTATTAAAAACATAATTTTTTTTTCAATGGTTTCTGTATTGCTCTTATAATTTTAAGCACTAAATAAAATCTTATATCTATAATCATATTTTCACTTGCAAAAAAAGCACATTCAAAAGCAACAAATAATTTTTGGATTGCCAATTAATTACAAACCATATATACAATACAAAAAAATATGTTTAAATATCAAATTATTAATAAAATATTAATTTAGATAAATATTTTTTGTAATATATCTTCCACTATACTATTATATTCATTTTTTATTGGCCACTTTTTCAGAAATATAATGATCAATTTTGTTAAGTTTTTTTTCTCATTATTATCAAAATCTGTCTTTAATATGAATTATATAACTAATGTTTTAGTATTATTAAAATTATTATTTAACAAAAAACTGTTATTTGATATTAATATAATATTTAGTGTGTATTCTATTTCAAAGAAAGTACATATTCTAAAAGTTTATTTATTATGTGAGAATTGAAAAATAAAACTATTTAAATAAATTAATAACTTATAATTTTTTTATTTTATTAATATTATTATCAAAAAATTTTCTTTTTGTAAAATAATAAAATTTTTTTCTTGGATTTAATATAATACAGAGCATTACAGTTGTATTTGTTTTAGAGTAATATTCAACCAACTTTTTTCTTACTGTTTTAGCTGTTATGACAATATTACTCATAAAGAAAATATATAAAAGAAAATAGTAGAAAAACAGATAGACCAATAAGAAAGTAGTAGTTAGCATATGAGCATATTGCTCAGCAATATGGAGCAATGTCAGAAATTATGGCACATTGTTTAACAATATAGAACAATGTCAAAAAATTAAGGCACATTGCTCAAAAAATTATAACACATCACTTGAGAATATGAATGATCTCATAAAACCTAAATTATATATATATAGCAAGAGTATTAAAAGCAAAAAAAACAGAATTACTACCAAGACCTTCCTATTACCACATTTATATTAGAATCATCAATATTAATAAATAATTATTTGCTATTCAAATCATTTTTCTCACTATTAACACTTTATGTTAATAGTATCTACTATTTGATAATACTGGAACAATAGTTCTTAATTATGGCTATTAATGAGATATTAACTTAATTGTCTTGACTTATTTGATTAATTTTTTTATGTTTTCTATTTTTCATTTCTTTGTTTGTTTTATTAATTGATTAAGGATTAAAAGTGTTAAATTACAGACATCATAGGGACTAGTAAAAGACCTATGAAATAAGGGTAAAAAACTTATAGATTTGAGGATAGCTTATCAGGAGGATTATCAGCCACTATACTGAAAAAAAAATTCAATGAAATTGTGATTCCAGTATTATCAGAGGTTTTTGGTCTCTTTTTTTGAATGTTGTTAATGTTTGTCTGTTGCTATTTTCACGTTTTCTGGAAGCAGTTAAATCTCCAATAACTGAATTTATCTTCAAATTATCTCCTATAATTTGAACTGCTGGACTTATGAGTAAAATGACCAATTCCATGCCAGTTACTTTGTGTAGTTACATTGTAATAAATGTCAACTTTTTCCCAGAAATTGTTCATCTAAAAGCTTACTAAAAATGTGTAGTTACTTTGCTGTGAAAGTCAACTCTTTTACAAAAATCTTGTCTGTAGGTTACCTTAATGATTATGATAAAAAAAGAACAGAAAAATAAAAGAAATGTAAAAGAAATAGAATTTTATCAAGGGAAACGTTTTTTATCTAGACCTGGAATCACTAACAGATTACTGAAATTGGTAGCTAATCAATTTTAAAATGTTAGTTGTATTGAGAGAATTTCAAGTATAATAATTTTAAGAATTTGTTTTTCAAATATTTAATTTTTATTTAAGATGTGTAAAAAGTGATTTGTTCTAATTAAAATATCTAAAGTGAGATACTATGTTAAAATACTGTGAGAAAATACATTTTCTTGAAGAAAGAAGCTCTTCTTTTATATAACTTGTTGTAGTACTAGTCTTTGAACTTGCACTTTTCTCTTTGCTACAATTTTGGTAAACTAAAAATACATTTTGGCAAACTACAAGTTATTTTACTGAACTATTGATTATTTCGGCCAATTTTTATTAATTTCGGCGAATTTTGACTATATTAAATGGTTCAAGATATTGTGTAATTTGGTCATCTTAATTTTTATGATACAAATCGGATTATTGATTGAGTAATAATATTTGATAATTTGATTAAATAATAAGTGGTAATTGAAATAATAATATATGCTAATTAATAATAGAAATTATAAGAGTAATTTCATGCTAATTAATAGCTAAAATTCTACTGGTAACATAATCTCCTTCTCAAGACTGAGCTCCATTGAAATTCAAGTACTATCTGTAATATTAAGATAGTAATCCAAAATAATTGAAGTAATTTGGTCTGAAAATTGTTGAAATTTCAGTTCTGTGAGCTTTCCAATATATTGAATCTTTATTAGATAAAGTATTGGATTTTGTAAGACGTTTTCACAAGTGTTGAATAACTTATAGAGTTTAAATGCTGCTTTAAGTTTGTAGTAAGTGTTTGTTGATCTAGCTGCTGTCTTGAATTTATTGTGAATTTGTTTTTGTATAGTCTTAGGAGTAATGTTGGTTGTTTCAAGTTCCAGTTTCTGTTTATAAAGTGTTTTTCCAATATAAAAATATCTATATATAAAGGTATATTTATTGTTCTGTTTATTGAGAAATAGTGGAAGTTTTTGTTGAATGGTGGCATTTGGTAGAATGTTAATAGAAGCAATTAAAAGGTTTTCTTTTAATGCTTGCTTCAAAAGTTTTGGTAATTGGATTCCAGAGTGACCTTTTGTTTTTCTTCTATAGAAGTAATAATTCTGAAAATTATTTATTATTAGTGTTGTGGTTTCTTTCTGAGTATAATTAATTTGATTTTTATTAATCATTATGGATAAGTCAGGAAGTGTTTTCAAAGCTAACATTAATTTTTGGGATATTTGTTGAATATTTTGGGGAATAATCATGATAAAAATTGACTAATTAATAAAGAAAATTTGAAAAAAAATAAAGAAAATTATTTTTGAATATAGAATTTTTATTTGTTTTTGGGTTTGAGTGTTTCTTGTAATTATTTTACTATTTTTGTTTTTGTTTTCATTTGTTTTTTTTTTTTTTAAAAAGAATTATTATAAAAAAATATTTTTAAATTAAGTGTTCAAGTTTTGTTGTTGTTCTATTATAATTATTGGTTTTAAATTTTAGAAAATATCTTTAAGACTAATTAAAGAAAAATGTGTACCAATTTGTAGAATTAATGGTTCAAGATTGTTTCTGGAATAATAGTGTTTTAATCTATCTCCATGTACAACTTTTGCTAGTACTTTGTCATCAAGTCTTAACTTGTATGATTTATTGTCTAGAATTTTATGGATATAAAATAGTCCATCCCATTTATGTTCAAATTTTTTACTCCATTGTTTTTCAGCTTTAGTTCTGTATAAGAAAACTTTATTTTCTACTTTAAATTTGTTGGTAACTGATGGCAATTTGTTGTTATGTCTTTCTTTTTGTTGGGCTTGAGAGTATTTAATATGAGTGGCTGCTATATGTCTTTTTTCTTTCTATGTACTAAAAAGAGTGTAGGCTTTTCTTTAGAGTGTTTCTTGAAAGTTTTTTTCATTGGTTGGTTGCACTGAGTATGTTTTCACTGTGAAATTAATTGGTAATGTTGCTATTCTTCCATAAGTAAGATCAAATAGTGTGTGTTTCATAGTATCTTGTTTTAGTGTTCTGTATATTAGTAACACTGATGGAATAAAGATATTCTATTTCTGTTCAAAATTTGTTAAGACTTTGGCTAAAAATTCACACAATGTTCTGTTGAAACATTTTACAAGTCTATTTGTTTAAAGATAATAAAGTGATAATAAAGGTCTTTTAACATTGAATTATTCACAAATTTCTTGTATCAAGTTGTTTACAAAATGTGTTCCTTGATTAGATAAGAGTTCAATTAGGCATCTATATCTACAAATAATGTCTTCATAGATGAAATTTGCTACTAATTTTGCATCCACTTTTTGGATGGCTCTAGCTTCAGGCCATTTGGTAAAATAATTTACTGCAATTGCAATATAACAATTTCCTTGGGTTGTAATAAGTAATGGTTCGACTAAATCAATTCCAACTCTGTCAAAAGGTTGTCCAACTTTGATTGGATTTAAAGATTCTGTGGGACAAGTTTCTTTTCTTCTTTGACAACTATCACAAAATTTTATATATTGTCAAATGTTTTTTTGCATATGGGACCAAAAATAATGTTCAAAAATTCTTTGAATTGTTCTATCTTTTTCCAAGTGTGCTGAAGATAAATCTGTGTATATGTTATATAGGATTGTTTCTTTTTTATTTTCCTGTACTAATCTGAATAATTGGTTTGGTTTTTGTGATTTTTGTAATAGATTTTGTTATAGTGTATGAAATATTGTTTGAATTGGTGTTGTAATCAATGTTTTTCACTTAAAAACCAATTTTTTGGTATGATAAGAGTCTTCAAATAGTTTTTAAGATTGTTGTAATTTCTGGGATCTATTGTTGTTTTGTTGTTTTGTTGATAGTAGTAAGTTGTAATAGATTTGTTGGTGGTGTTAATCTTGTTTTATTCTTAAGAGGCTATCAATATTGGTGTGTAGTTTTCTTGGTTTGTGGTGTACAATATATTTGTAGTCTACTAGAAAAGCATTCCATTAAAACTGTTTGGCACTTTGTTCAGTTTTCTTTTTATTGAGCCATTTGAGACCAATATTGTCAGTTATAATGTTAAATTTTTTTCCATTTTTCAGATATTGCTGAAAGTGTTTAAGAGCCCAAATGACTACAGCAGCTTCTAATTCAGTTAAGCCATATTTGAGTTCTGTAGACTTGAGTGTTCTATTGGCATAAGCAATGACTTGCTTCTGGCCATTTTCATCTAATTGTAATAGGATGACACCAAATGCTATGTGTAAAACATCAGTGGCTAGTTGAAACTGTTTGTTAAAGTCTGAGTAAGCAAAAACTGAAGCTGTTGTCAATTTTGTTTTGAGAGTTTCAAAGACTTTCTGCTGTTCTTCAGTTCATTAATATGGCACATTTTTGTTGGTAAGATAATTGAGTGATTTGGCAATTTCTGAGAATTCTTTGATGAATTTTCAATAGCAAGAAACTAATCTTACAAATCCTTGTAGTTCTGTAGTATTTTTGGGAGTTTGAAAGTTTTTGACAGCACTAATTGTTCTAGGGTTTGGTTTGGCTCCATTTTTGTTGACAATGTGTTCAAGAAAAATTAAACTTGTTTTTCCAAAGTGACATTTCTTAATGTTTAATTTCAATCCTGCTTTCTATAATTATTGAAAAACTTCTCACAGGTAGATAAGATGAGCTTCAAAATTTGGTGAGTACACATCAGTATTATCAAGATAGACAATTACTGACTGCCATAAAAATCCTTCATATACAACATCTATGAGTCGCTAGAATGTTGCTGGTGCATTGCAGAGTCCAAAAAGCATAATATTGAACTCATAGTTTCCTTCTTGGATGGTAAATGCTGTTTTGGGTCAATCTTTTGGGTCTATTTCGATTTGTCAGTATTTACTTTCTAAGTCTAAAGTTGAAAAGAACTTGGCTTTTCCTAGAGCATCTAGTATGTCATCAATTTTTGGAAGTGGATAGGCATCTTCAATTGTCACACTGTTGAGCTAACAATAATTTACACAGAATCTGATTTTTTCGTTTTTCTTTTTAACAAAAACTATTAATGAGGCCCAAGAACTTCTTAATGGTTGAATCAATCTTTTATTAAGCATTTTTTGGACCTCTTCTCTAATAAATTGGTGACTAGCATGTAGAACTTGATAGACTTGTTGTTGTTTTGGTGGAGCATCTCTTGTATGGATCTAATGTTAAACAATGTCAGTTTTTCTTAGATCATTGTTGTTTTTTGCAAATATATTTGCAAATTTAGCTATTAGCTGTTTTATTGTCTTTGTTGTTGGGATTCTAAGGGACCCATGTTAATTTAAGAGAGTTTTTCTTCCAAAAGGTAGTAGTTTTCAGTAGTAAAGATAATATTTAGATTTGGAAATAGAGTATGTCTTACAATTTCGATAAAATTAGAGATGATTTGAGGGTTTTCATCTTGAAAGATGTTACTGTATATGATTTTAATTTCTGATTTGTTCAATAAAACAATAGAATAATTATTGGGGTTGTAGAATGTAACTTGAAATTTTTTCATTCCTTTAGGAATATAAACGTTTGGAATTGAGATTTTATGCTTTAAACAGATTTATTTATTGGATTCAAAGATTTGTTGAGTAGTAGTGAGTTATGAGCAAGTGTAAATTTCGTGATGTTTTCCAAAAGGTAAAATAGTAATTGGTTGGGAAAGTTGAAAAATCTGGTGAGATTTATTCTGTGTATTAAAAGCTATGTTTACTGGAACTGTAAATCATTCAGTTGAACCAAAATCTTGCATTCCTCTTTCACTTTTTCCTAATTGTTCTCTGTTGTTAACTGATTATAAACTTGAAATGTTAATTAAGAGTAGGTAAATTGTTTGGGCAATTTTTTCAGCATGTTCAATCCTAAATGGTTTGTCTGTTTTATTCTGTAACATGATATTAATGTCTCCAGTATATTCTGCATCTATGACTCCTTCTCTAACATTGATTTCTTTGTTTGCCAATAATAATCAGGAAGCAATTTGGACTATTACTCTTAGTGATATTTCAAGAGCAATTTTGAGATTAATTTTGGTTAAAGATTTTGGTTAGAGAACCAAAATGTCTTTATCAGAATATCTTAAATCATATTTTGCATCAATTTCGTGGGCTTTTTCTGGTTTTATTCCTTTTCTATTGTTGTCAAAGTATTTGAGTTGTATAACAGATTGGTTTTTAGTAAGATAAATTGGAGTTGTTGCAATTTTTTCTTCTGGCTTAAGTTTTCCAAACTCAATTTTCTCCTGGTCATTTTTGTTGGGTAAGGAGATGCTAAGTGCATAGTATTCTGGACACCATTTGTTATCACAAAACATGATGTATTTTTCACACAATTGAATGTTCATTTGCTCTAATTGTTGAATTTGAGCTTCTTAAGTCAGATAAATGTGACTTGCAATTTGATGGTATGTTTCCACTTCATCTTCATAGTTGAATTTAGCTAATTCTATTGTATATTCAATGTATTCTGCTTCTTTCATTTGGCAGACATTTTTTTGTATGGCTCCATTAATTAAAGCTATTACTAAATCAAAGATTATTTCAGCATCATAAGAGTAGTGGTAAAGTTTGTTGAGAGCACTGTTGTATGTTGTATCAAAAAGTGTTTCTTTTTTGACTTTTTTTGAGATTGATAGAGCATATTGGCAGGTTTGATCACATACTTTTTCTTTCATTGCAACATCAATCCAGTTGTATTTTTCTGGTAGCATATCTTCATATATGAAACAAGAAATGTTGTTTTATTTTTCACTTCTTTTGGGATATCTAAATCGTTTCCTATGACATGCTTTGCAAAAGTAGCAGGTGCAAGTTTCATATTCCTCTTTTGGAGAAATACATGTTTCCATTAATGAAAGTTTTTTGTTGTAATCTTTGTATTTAAGTAGAATATAGAATGGTTGTTTCTGTGGTTCTGGTGTAGAATATCTAACTACATTCTATCTTCTGGTTTTCTCAAAGATTTTTTGTTCTGTTTCCTTGGCCCAACTGGATGTTAATCCAAAAATCATAAAAATTTTAATAATTGGTAGTTCTTTCTCCTCTTCAAATTCGAATACTAGAGCTTTTTCAGATTTTTTATTAAAAGTACCACAGATGACAAATACTCTAGTGTATTGTCCTTGGTATGAAATTTTCAATTTTTGGGTTTTCCAATCTAAATTTGTATTGGCCTTGAAAAGCCAATTATTTTTGATAAGAGCTTGGTATTATGGTACATCTATGACTAAAACTTTGACTGGAATGATAATTCCATCAATTGTAAATAGGAAGTTGTCAATTTCTCCGACTGATGTCTTTTTTATCCCATCTGCTATAACAATAACAATTTGGGCTGGTCTGTCAACAGTTCTTTGAAGCTGTTGTATTAATTGATAAATAATAATACTTCTAGCTAATCTACTGTCTAAGATTAATTGAATTTGTTTTTCTTCAATTTTAGCTTCAGTATACATTGCTGTAATTGCTTTTTGTTCATTGACTACTGTATTGCTAAACAAGAATGGTGATTTATTGGCTTCAAATTCAAAAAAAAATATATCTGAGAGGTTGGTATTTTGAGCAATTTGAGCTGGTAGAATAGTATTATTGGAAGGGTTTGATCTTGGTACTGCAACTTCATTTTCAAAAAGTGCAGTTTGTTGAAAATCCGATTTTTTAGGCATTGTAAAATAACTAGGTTGAGTGTAATGGTAATTGGGTCTTTGCTGACCAGAATTTCGGGGAACCAATTAGTTGTTTGAATTGATTCTGTTGTTATTGTTCTGAAATTGATTTTGAGGTGTAAATTGGTTATGTTAAACCACTTTTTGGGCTGGTACTTAATATTGTTGTATAGGTGGTTGTTGATACTGTTGAATTGGTAGAAGTTGTTAGTATTGTTGCTGTGAAGCAGATTGATAGTAATTGGTTTGCTGTTGGAGTCTTAAGAAATAGTAGGCTGGTGGTGGAGACTGATAATGAGATTGCTGTATTGAAGAGTAATGTTGATTACTCCTGTTTTGTTGGTCTCTTTGTAGCTTTCTGCAATCTCGTTTTCAATGTCCTGGAATTCCACAATAGTGGCAACTTTGGCTTTGGCTGTTTGATGATAAGTAGTTGTTTTGGTTTTGTTACTGTGGTGGCTAATATTTTTGTGATTGTTGCTGTTGTTGTTGATTGGTAAAATAGTTTTCAACCTTTTTTATAAGTTGGTCAATTTTTTCTTCAGCTGCTGAGCTGGTTTTTTCAATAGCAAGATTTACAAGTTTGGTATAATTTGCTTCTTTCATTGTTATTTCATAGTTCTTTGCATGTCTAATAGCTGTTGCTAAATTTTTTGGGACATGTGGGTGAACTTTTTTGATTAACTTGTCTTTTAATCTTGCTATAAACTGATTCAAAATCTGGACATTGAAATAGTATTTATTGGTTTCCAATTGTCAAATTCATCGAAGAAGTTTGTTGAATCTCTTAAAATAGGTTATAATAGTTTTAGATGTTTCTTGTTTGATATTGTGAAAGCAATTGCAAAGAATAATAGAGGTGTTGTTGTCAGTAAATTGTTATAAAAAAGCATTTTTAAATACTTGCCAGTTTTCAAATGGTTCTTCTAAGTTTTCAAATCATTCTTCTGCAATTTCTTAGAGAAAGTATGAGATTGCTTTGAGCATTTTTGCTGCATTCCAATCATTTGTGTCTTCTGTTTTTTGAACTTTGTCAAGCCATTCTTGAGGGCTGGTATCATTATTTTTACTAGTAAATTCTGGAATTTTTGCAATATAAGCAGTTGTTATTTCCTTTTTATTTTCTGTAGTTTTTTCTAATTCTGATTTAGTTTTTTCACTTTCCAGGTTCTTCAAATGATTACTTTCGTTTTTCTGTAAGTAATCAAGAAGATTGGTGCTAGTTGATATTGGTTTTTGCTGTTGAGTAGGATTTCTAGGTGACTGAAAATCTTCTGGTCTGAAGAAATAGTTAAGTAGTGAATTTGGTGTTTATGGTCAAGCAAATGAAATTGGAAATGGTGTAATAGAAAGTGGTAATTTGACACTGGTTTCTTGTTCAGGTGTTTGTAAGTGTTTGGCAGTTGTTTTGGGGTTTTTGGAGTATTTGGGGTGGTATTTGAGTGTTGTTTTAATTTTTGTTTGTTTTTGTTGCTTGTTTCTGTCTTTGATTCAAAGTCAATAGAGTATTTAGACTGTACTGAATATGTTTTTTTACAATACTTGATAATATTAAAATTAAGTTCTTGGAAGTAGATGACAAGTGTTTCACTGTTAAGATCTTCAGTTCCCAACTGTAAATAGTGCACTAAATTATTGTAGAGGTTGCTTCTAACTTCTAAAATGTTGTAATTTCCAAGAAAATAATTGTTAATACAGTTTTCAATATACTGGTAAAATGTCTTCTTAACAATTTCAATTCCATCTGGAATGTTGAATCTCTGCTTGCAATGGGTGTAAATTAACTGATAATACTTTAGAGTTGTTGTGTTTGGTGTGGTTGCCACTTTGAAGTTGTTATTGCTGTGTTATTTTTATAGGAGAGCACCAAATGTTACCAGAGGTTTTTGGTCTCTTTTTTTGAATGTTGTTAATGTTTGTCTATTGCTACTTTCATGTTTTTTGGAAGCAGTTGAACTTCCAATAACTGAATTTATCTTCAAATTATCTCTTATAATTTGAACTGCTGGGCTTATAAGTAGAATAGCCAATTTCATGCCAGTTACTTTGTGTAGTTATGTTGTAGTAAATGTCAACTCTTTCCCAGGAATTGCTTGTCTGGAAGCTCACTAAAAATGTGTAGTTACTTTGCTGTGAAAGTCAACTCTTCTACAAAAATCTTGTCTGTAGACTACCCTAATAATTATGATAAGAAAAAAATGGAAAAATAAAAGAAATGTAAAAGAAATAGAATTTTATCAAGAGAAACGTTTTCTATTCAGGCCTGAAGTTACTAACAGATTACTGAAATTGGTAGCTAATCAATTTCAAAATGTTAGTTGTGTTTGAGGGAATTTCAAGTGTAATAATTTTAAGAATTTGTTTTTCGAATATTTAATTTTTATTTGAAATATGTAAAAGATAATTTGTTCTAATTAAGATATCTAAAGTAAGATATTATGTTAAGATACTGTGAGAAGATACATTTTTTTGAAGAGAGAAGCTCTTCTTTTATACAATTTGTTGTAGTACTAGTCTTTAAACTTGCACTTTTCTTTTTGCTACAATTTTGGTAAACTAAAGATACATTTTAGCAAACTATAAGTTATTTTACTAAACTATTGATTATTTCGGCAAATTTTCATTAAATTCAGCAATTTTGACTATATTAAATGGTTTAAAGTATTGTGTAATTTGATTATTTTAATTTCTATGGTACAAATCGGACTATTGATTGAGTAATGATATTTGATAATCTGATTAAATAATAAGTGGTAATCGAAATAATAATATATGCTAATTAATAATAGGAATTATGAGGGTAATTTCATGCTAATTAATAGTTAAAATTCTACTGGTAACACCAGAAGGCTACTGAAACAACAATTGAATTTCTGTTCATTATACAAAAGACTCAACCAAAATCTTCAGATTACCAAAACTTTTAACTATTAACAATTAGATCAGCCATTAAGCACCAAGTTACGAATTTGTTATTTGATTTGAGACCCCAAATAAACACTTGTAATATTTGGTGCTTCCTGTGAGGTTTAATCTAACAGAGAACCAACACCAACAACATTCATCCAAAACAGTGGCAGAATCTGAAGAAACAGGAACAAATCATTTGGAATTTGCAAAATTCTTATTCCAACATTATCACACCTATTTCAAATTAATAAATAATAGTTGGCCAACAGAATCAGCTTTTAATTGCTATGTCAACAAAAGAATAATATATTATTTGGGAGGCCAAGAAGATCCAGAATCTGCTTTCAACAATTTTTTCAGTAAACTACTCCAAAGCACCACATTGTCACAGAATTATTTATTTGCATCACTAATTACAGAAATAAAAAAATACACCAAACAAAGATTTCCTATTATCTTTGCTAACAAAAGAAAAAAAAGATTGCAAACACCAGCAGGAACCCCAAAACAAATACAATTATTTACTTGGAAAAAACAGAGAGTTGATTCACCTGCTAATTCATTATATTATTATATGCCCAAAAGCACTATTAATATAACATTAATAGGTGCATCCACCACAAATGCAACAACATCATTAAACAGAATCCTGTTTCAAAGTAAACAAAAGAAAACAGAATTACTAAAAATGTATGGTGATTATTTTGAGAGATTTAAATCACAATCTCCAACATTATCAGGAACTCAATTACCACTACTACAACCAAATTTCAAAGCCATTAGTCCTTAAGAAATAACCAACTCCAAGGAAAAGGAAACTAACAATCAAGAAATTAATAAATGAAATCCAATTTTAGAAAATCTGGAAATTCAAATCCTGATCATTTCAACTCAGTAAAATCAGAACAATCCAAAGACTGCTCTTATTATTGCCCAAAACTTACCTTTAGTAATCATAATCAATCTACTACCAGCCCTACCAATTGCTGAACAACAACAGCAATAGCCACAACCACCATCCCAGCAACAACTGCAATAGCAACCTTAATTTCAACTGCAACAACAACTACTATTAGTACCAATAGCATATACACTTATTGTCAAAATTGAAAAATTTATTGGCAAGAAAGATAACACCCAAGTATGGCTCAATAATATAGAAAAAGCCATCGCAGCCAATAGATAAAATGATGACAGAGCTCTTCAAGTAATTCCCTATTTTCTCCAAGATATTGCTAATTTATAATATCAGAGCTTAGCCACCAGACCACAAACTTTCCAAGAATTCAAACTTGAATTCTTAAGATATTTTAGTAATAATAATAGCATTAACTGCTTGGCAAATACCTTTACTATTATCAAGCAAAAAGAAAGTGAAGCAGTTACTATCTACCTAGGATGCTTCTACAGAAATTTGCACCAAATTCAAGTCATTAACACTGACTATTTTACAATGACCCAGATCTTGAATCAGTTTATCCATGGACTATGAAGTAACATTTTCCAACACATACATCCATTATATTTAGCCACCCTTCAAGCCACAGTCATACATACCAAAGACTTTGAATTAGCTGAACTAGAAGCCAATCTTACACAAGCCATAAATTTAGTAATAAACAGATTATCTGACTTGAATTTTAAATTGAAACAGTTCAGTAATTTGATCAATTAGAAATTAGAAAAATACTTAGCTAACAACAATTAGGCAATCTATCAACTTTTACAATAATGCAATAATTAGAGAAACTCAAATCATTTCCAAAATCAATTGCATCTATTATCATTGAGCAATCAACAGTGACAACAGAAAACACATATTTGCCACTATTATGGTAAATAAAAACATTTAAGAATCAATTGCTAATTAAGAATAGACAACCAATGATCAGGAAATTAGTATTGAAATTCTAATTACAGATTTTAAACTTCAAACTACACCAACAATTTATCAACCAAACAATATCAATATTAGTCTCATTACTCTCAAATGACACAGCCAATTTATCAAACACTAATTTATCAACCAGCAACATCTATAATTTATCAACCACTGCAACCACAAATAATTTATTAGGCACCTATAATTCCAACACTACTATCAAACACAGCTCAGATGACATTAGGAAATCCCAGATCAAAAGTCATCCAAAACTGGAAATTGGTGATAGTTGTTCACTAACTAATTTCCAGTTCATTAAATCAGCCATCAAGATTGTGCCAGCAGAGTTTAAGAACCAAGTACACCCAAAACCTGAATTCCCAACACTATTTAAGTCTCTTGGTCATTTCAGAAAATGTCTCACCCAACAACTAAGAAACCAGCCAAAAACAGCCACTTACTAGCAACATTCTACTAGCAATCAGTACTAAGAACAAAACACTTGCTGTCATATTCTCTTTTAAACTCAAAGAAACTGCTTCAGTTCTATTACTTAGTGAAATTGTTCTTGACACCAAACCCATTACCACAATGTACACTAATGTCAGAGTTGATAGTCAATCTATCAAGCTCATTCTTGATAGCAGTTTAGCAAACAGCATCATTACAAGACAACTCATGAACCAATTAGGTCACCAAGTTGATCATACTGCCAGCACCAGAATCATTACAGCCAATAGAGTAACCAAAACTTCTATAGGCAAAATCAATAACTTTCTATTTGAATTCAATGGTATCATTATCTCTATTAAAATTTTAGTAATGGAAGCCACCTAATACCAAACACTTGTCAGAAATAACTAGTTGTCCAAAACCAATACAGTGCTTGATTGGATCACACAAAAGCTCCAACTCAGTCAGAATGGACAACAAACATATGTACCAGTCATGTGTAGTCACTTCAAGACCACTCACACCCTAGTATCACTAATCAAGCTTGAAGAAAAAAAGGAAAAACTTATCTGAGAAGCCTACCAAGTCTCATGAGCCAACAATAAGCACAATAAACTACTGTTTATACTCTTATGGGATGACAAGGAAAAGAGAAAGCAAAAAAAGGAACTTATTTGGAATAATGATCAAATATTGTGGACTGACAATAATTAGGATAAGCTGACACTAATTTGGAAGTGGAAAGAAACCAAAAAAAGGAAAGAAAAAGAAAAAGAAAAAGAGCCAGCACTAGCAACTATTACAACTTATACCCCATATATCTATACCCTACCACAACTGTCTAACTATTGCCAATTGAAACTAGTGTATATCAATTATGGCAAGAAATTGTTATCAATAGATGCATACTGTAGTGATGATAAAAAATACCTAATGGCAACAAAATTTTATTGTTGTCTTTATATTTTTAAACAATTTGAATGACCAAAAAGACAAGAAAAATAGGATAATGAGTCTTGTCTTGCCTATAAAATTATCTTGTCTGATGAAAAAATGTGAAATAACATTCCTGGGCATAAAAGAACATGCAATGAAACATGTTAGTATATTATCTTAATAAACAATTGAGTACAAAAAAAAACTCCAATTAATAATGCATGGAAAAGAGTGTTGTAATAATTGAAAGAATATCCCCACAATAAACATAAGATTTGGAGAATAGTGAATGTAAAAGCAGAAGATGCAATAATCAGTAAACTACTAGAAATTAAAAACAACTTCTTATTACTTCCAGAATCTAAATATGTCCAAACTTTTAACATTTTTGACAACATTGAAGATAATTTCAAAGAATTCCACAAACATTACCAACAACTGGTCTCAACAAAAGAAAAGCAAAAACAATGGCTAGAGCAGTTGAATATTAGATTATGTCAATATTGTTTAATTTTCAGTAATTTTGAATATTGTGATAATTGTGATCTCATTTACAATCTACCACTACACATAATCTATACAATTCCAAAAGAGAAAAAACCAATAAACAGCTGCACATTAGAATCAAATTTCAATCCCAATTCAAACTCCAACAATGATAACAATGATAACAACAGTTCTAGCACTATTTAAAATAGCAACCAAAATAACAATGATTTAAATCCTGAACTATATATTGTGCTTCTTGATTTCACCAAGAAGCAGGAACTAAAATAGTTCAGTAACAATATTGAAGATATTATGTTAGAATGTATGTATAATACTGATGTTGGATTTAATTTGAGATATTCAGTAAAGAATACCATTAAATTAGAACCATATTCACACATACGCATTGATCTTAAAATAGCACTGGAAATCTTAGCAACAACAATGATTCAACTAGCATCAAGGAGTAGTTTAGCAAAAAAAGGAATCAACATCAAAGAAGGAATAATTAATACAGGATATATAAGAAATATTATTGCAATGCTACAAAATGACTCAGAAAAAGAATACATTATAGAACCAAATAAAAAGATAACACAAGCAATATTTCTATCTCTGGTTAAGATAATGCAGTTAGTATCAGTAGAAAAAAAGGAAAAATTAGGGATAACAGCAAGAGAGATAAGTGAATTCAGATTTACAGGTAAAATAGATATACCAATTAATATGGCAGAAAAAAGAATCATTAACAAGAGAAAAATTATTTTCATCTGTCAATCAGTTTCTATTCCATCATATAACAGACATATGTTAGTATGAGAAAGAAAAATAAAAGACCAGGCACAGATTTTTGAAGCAGAACTGACCATTTGTGAATCAGAAGAGATTGGGCTTACCAATTTTTACATATCAGTCAAAAGCAAAAACCACATCAAAATTCTTATCTATAACACAACAAGAAATGTTATTGAAATACCAAAAGGAACTACCATTGAATATTTAAGCATAAAAGTTGAAGATCAACCACCAAACACCATTTCAGATTTTTCACAGTTTTGTGAATATGTAGATATTATATTACAAACAATCTATGGATGGAACAAATGTTATTTGTTTCAACCAGAATAATTAGAACAGATGAACTTGAAAAATTTAGACCCACTTTAATGGATGCAACTCAAAATGCTACTTAACAATTTTACTGATATTTTTGTGAGTGAAAATGAATTTGGCAGAACTAACATAATTTAACATCAGATCAAGACTGAAGATGCCATGCCAGTAAAACAAAGAGCATACTGAGTACCACTAGCAAGCCATAAAATCATTCGACAAAAAATCAATTGAATGTTAAACAACAGATTAATTCAACTATCAATGAGTCCATGGTCATCACCAATGGTACTAATCTGGAAAAAAAATGAAAAAATCTGCTTTTGTGTGAATTACAGAAAACTCAATAAAGTAACTTATAGAGACAGTTACTTAACTCCATGGATTCAAGAACTATTCAATGCTTTTGGAGTAAAGAAATGGTTTTTGACATTGAATTTAGACAGCAATAACTGACAAGTAGCCATAAATTCAGTTAATAAAGAAAAAACCACATTTACAACAAGAAAGGAAAATTTTGAGTTTGAAGTAATGCTATTTGGCTTAATAAATGCTCCAGTCATATTCTAATGGCTTATGAAAATTGTTTATACCAAACTGCTATGGAAATCAGTAATCATATATCTGAATAACACCAACATGTTTTCCAAGACATTTAATAATTATTTGTATCATCTCCAATAAGTATTTGAAAGACTAAAAAGAGCCGGATTAAAGTTGAATGCAATTAAGTGTTTCTTTAGAAAAACTAAACTCAAGTTTTTGGAACATATTGTGAGCAAAGATGGCATTAAAACAAATCCAGACAAAATTAAGATAGTTAAAAACTTTTCAGTACTCACTAACTTAACTGAACTGCAAGCATTCTTGAAATTCACAAGTTACTACTGCTACTTTATTAAAAACTTTTTCAAATTGGCTCAACCATTTTACCAGCTTTAAACCAAGAATATTGGATATAAATGAACAGAAATCCAGCAAGAAGCTTTTAATATATTGCAAAAAAAGCTTATTTAAGCTTTAGTACTAATCTATTCAGATTATAGCAAGCCATTTATAATTATAACTGATGCATTAGGTCAAGCATTGAAAGTAGTACTATCTCAAAAATAATCAGATAAAAGAGAACATTCAGTAGTATATGCTAGTCACAGCTTGAATCTAGTAGAAAAAAACTATAGAACACCAACATTAAAACACTTAGCAATCTATTGGGCAGTCATAAAATAGAAGGAATACTTAAACCAGAAATTTGATATATATACTGATCACAAAGAATTAACATCAATTCAGAAACAAGAATTCGGAGATGACCACTATGCCTGATAGAAAATAGAAATTTCATTATTTAAATATATTATACACTACAAAAAAGAAAAAAAAAATGGAAATACCAATGGTTTGTCACAAATGAGACAGATCTAAGAACATTCTAATTTAAAAATATAACGAAAAATGAATACACAAAAATATCAACAACTTCAATATTTTATAAATACTTAACAGTTTAAAAAAAAATTATCTTAAAAGGAATGAAATCATATCAAACAACAGTCCAAATATTTTATTGCTTACCAAAATATACTTTATCAAAAAAACAAAAAGAATCCAGATTAACCAATCAGAATAATCACAAAATCAGAGAAAGAAACAATATTATTCAACATGCATTCTGATCCAACAACAGGACATTTTCACAAAGAAGCAACTATAGAAAGAATTAGAAAGAGATACTATTGGTCATCAATGTATCTAAAAATTATCTAATATGTTCAAAATTGTGATACTTGTCAAAGAAGAGAAGAAATAAGACCAAGCAAACTATTAAGACCAATTAAAGTGGAACAACCATTTGATCACATTGGAATTGACTTAGTTGGACCATTAATAATCACCAGTAGAGGCAACAGATATATTGCAGTAGCCATGAATTATCTCACAAAATGGCCAGAAGTGAAAGCAATTAAAAAAGCAGATACAGAATTTATAGCCAAATTCATTCATCAAGATCTAATTTGTCAACATGGATGTCCAAAAAAATTGTTATCAGATCAAAAAACTCACTTTGTAAACAAAACACTAGCAAAATTAAGTCAAAAATTTGGAATCAAAAGACCACTATTATCATCATATCATCCACAAACCAATGGTTTAGTTGAAAAATTCAACAGAACATTATGTAAAGCAATTGCCAAAATCAGCCAAAAAAACCAGAATGAATAGAATTTATTGATACTATTAGTATTATTTGCTTATTGGACAATGAAGCAAGATACCACTTAAGTGACACCATTTAAATTAGTATATAATAGAACTGCAATATTACCAGTTGAAATAGAAGTTAAAACATATCCAATAGAACCAATAATAGAAGACAATTTTCAAGAAACATTATTAAGAAGAATGTATGACTTAATAGAAACATTGGAAAACAAATGATGAAAAACAGCTGACAATATTCAAAAGTTACAAGCAAAACAAAAAAATGACATAATAACCAATTACCAGATAAACCAGTCAAATTCAGGATTGGAGACAAAGTACTGTTATATTATACCAAAACAAAAAAACAATAGAGTAAAAAATTTGACTCCAAATGAGATGAACCATTTTACATTGAAAAAATTCTAGAAAATGGAGCTTATAAATTAAGATAAAACAACAAAATCTTAACCAAAGCAGCACATAGTAATCAACTGAAACCATATTACCATATAGTATTATCATTCACCAATAATATTTCACAATTAGGAATACAATAAATACTAGTCCAACCAGATAAGATTCCACAAAATCTGGAACCAATCATAATCATTGAACCAAACACGTTAAAGTAAACAACCAAAAGAATATATAAAGACATAGTATATGTGATAAAAGCAACAAAAAAAATGGAAATACCAGATCATATTTACACTTTAGCTCAACAATTATTTCAGGCCTTAAGTTAATAGCAATTAAACATGGAAATTGTTATCAACCACCAAACTATCTGTTATTAAAACATCAAACAAAAAAAAAAGTACACTATACCAATGACCATAGAAACAATCAAAAAACTGGTCAGATAAAATAGTAGAGAAAGTAAAGAACACTTTTGGAAAAATACTTATTATGGTTTCAACAGAAAAACTTTCAAAAAAAAATTGAAAACAATGGACAGAATAATTTTTAATACTATACTGTTACTATCAGTTGGAACAAAAATTAAACATTTAGAAATTATATTTTGATAAAACCAAAAGAATATTCAATCAAGAAATAATACAGAATATTGAAAATATTATCAGAAAGAAGACAAATCTAATACTGCACATTAAAACAATCTATTGACTACACACAATATTTCAAAATTACTCAGAAATATTGTTACATCCTAACATAAAGACAATTACCATTAACCAATAGGGAAGAATAAACAATACACAAATCAAAAATATAAGAAACAAAGTTAAACAAACAGTATTAGAAAAAGAAGTATTGGACTTAATTCAAAGTGAAAATTTTAACAGAGCTTAATATTAAAAGGAGGAGATAATATTACTCATAAAAAAAAATATAAAAGAAAATAGTAAGAAAACAGATAGACCAATAGGAGAGTAGTAGTTAGCACATGAGCACATTGTTCAGCAATGTGGAGCAATATTAGAAATTACAGCACATTGCTTAACAATGTGGAGCAATGTCAGAAAATTAGGACATATTGCTTAAAAAATTATAGCACATTGCTCAAAAATGTGAGCAATCTCATAAAACCTAAATTATGTATATATAGCAAAAACATTAGAAGCAGAAAAAACAGAATTACTACCAAAACCTTTCCATTACTATATTTATATTAGAATCATCAATATCAATAAATAATTATTTGCTATCCAAATTATTCTTCTTACTATCAACACTTTATGTTAATAGTATCTATTACTTGATTATACTGGAACAATAGCTCTTAATCACGATTATTAATAGGATACTAACTTAATTGCCTTGGCTTATTTGATTAATTTCTTTATGTTTCCTATTTTTCATTTCTTTGTTTGTTTTACTAATTGATTAAAAATTAAAAGTGCTAAGTTACAGATATTATAGAGACTAATAAAAGACCCGTGAAATAAGAATAAAGAACTCATAGATTTGAGAATAGCTTACCAAGAGAATTACTGATCATTATGCTGAGAAAAAATTTGACAGAATTGTGATTTCAAGAGGCTACTAAAACAACAATTGAATCTCTGTTCATTATACAAAGAACTCAACCAAAACCTTTAGATTACCAAAATTTTCAATTATTAACAACCAGATCAGTCATTAAGCACCAAGTTATGAGTTTGTTATTTGATTTGAGACCTCAAATAAACACTTATAACAACAAGTAATAGATTTAATATTAAATATATTAAATAAATAACTAAATAAAATACAATCAAGATTATAATACTTTACCAAATTTATTATTATCAACTGTGTTTTTAACATGATTAAAAATAATATTAAAGAAAAGAATAATTAAGGAGGCAGTATTATTTAAACTAGCTAATATTTTGACCATAATATTCTTAAATAATTTAAAAAATTTAACAATTTTATTAAAGACAGCCTATTAATTGTATAAAATGGCATATTAATAAAAGTCAATATAAGTGTTAATAAGAGTGTTTAATGCTTATAAATTTACAATTAAATTTTTTGTATTCAAAATATATGGAATTAAAAATAAATGATTTGTCAATTTAAGAAATAACCTATTTTTGATCATGTTATAAGTAGAATTTTACTGAATAGAACAATTCAAAATGAGTTTATAGTATTTAATTTAACATGTATTACAAGTATATTTAAGGAGTTCAAAACATTAAAATAAAATATAAATTGCAAAGTTAAGTTTCCTAATTTTTAATTTATATAAAGTTTACATTAAAAAAATTTCAGATAAATATATTTGGTTTGGGTTTTTAATAAATATCTTGAAAACATTATTTTTTATTTTATCTAAGACTACTTGTACTGCCAAGTTTAGAATATAATTAAAGTATTAAAATTGAAGATTCTTTAAGTTTCATTAAATGTTTTTTTTCTAATTTTTTTATTAACTTTTTTATAAAAGTACTATTATTTGTGGTATTATTAAAAGTAATAGCAAAAAGCTGTCAAAAAAAATTAGGTTATAACTAATAAAATTAATAGTAAACTTGTATAAAAAGAGGGTAAATATAACTTTTTCTTAAACTTTTTTCTTAACTTTTTTGGCTGAAATTTGGCTCAAAACAATAATAAAAACCACTTAAATTAATATTAAGAAAATATGATTTTCAATAATATAGACACTGTAATAACTCTAAGTCTCAAATAATGCTAATACTAAAAATTCAGCTCTAAATCAATAATAAAAACCAACTTAAGTCAACATTGAAAAAATGTAATTTTTGATGATATAAACACTGTAGTAATTCTAAGCCTCAGATGATATTAATGTTAAAAATTCAGCTTTAAAATAATAATAAAAACCAATTTAAACTAACATAGAAAAAATGCAATTTTTAATAATATGAATACTATAGTAATTTTAAGTCTTAAATAATATTAATATGCTGTATAATGTGTTAATTTTATTATTAGTTATTAACTAATTCAAATTTATATAAAAATATATATACTTATCTTTGATATAATTTTATAATCTTTTAATACTTTAAAAAATTTATTTGCAATGTTTATTTTATCATATTATTTACTTATTAATACAAAATTAATTATTGTTTATTAAAAGTTTTAATTGTTATTAATATAATAAGTAATAACAAAGACAAAGATTTTGTTATTAAAAAATGTTCAGAGATCTAATGTAAAAAAAATTTTGGACTTAATAATATCTAAATATATCTATTATATTATAAGTATGGATAAAAAAAAGAGATATTTTATAATAAAAATAGTACTTATTTTTAATTCTTGTTTACCCAAAACATAGAGTTTCATAATTTTATTTTTAATTGCATCAACACAAACAGATTGAGAAGTAAGTTCAAATATTAGAATATTTTAATTAATTTAAAATCTTTTACTATAAGAAGTAATTACTAATAGTTAATAAGCTAAATAGTAATTATATTACAAAGTTTTTCATTATTAACATTAATAGCAGTTACTACAAAAAACTAAAGCAGTTTTTTAGTTAGATTGGCCAAAAATTATAAAAAAAATAACAATCTCATATGTTAAAATATTTTTTTAATTAACTTATAATCTTTCTTAATATTTTGTTTTTTCTTATAATATTTTTTATTATAACATATATTATTTGGTAAAAAGTTTCTAAATAGTCTTATAAAAGCTTAGTAGTACTTATAGTTTCACAAAAAAATGGTTTATGTATATATTTTAAGATCATATATTTAGCTGTTTTTTTTTTCATCTATTCAAACTTATCAAAATAGTCTTATACTTTATTCTAAAAATTATGTTTACCAAATATATTAATATTTGAACTATTTGGGTTATCAAATTCTGTTATTTTGAATTTTGAATTTTAAATCTTTAATAATATTAGATAATGCTAACAATAAATTCATTTTGATAAGTTAAAAAGTAAAGTTGTTATATATGTATAGTTTTATATATCTTTTTAACTAATTATAATAATTAATGAACAAATAATACAAGTTATATTTTTTTTAATTTTATTAAACTTAAACAAGTTTGTAAACTTCAGACTTGTCAAAAAAATTTAATGCCAAACTCAAACCAAATCTACTTTGAAAAATTGGTTTGGTTTAAGTTCAGTTTATAATTTAAACCAAACTTAAACAACACCCAAAGTTTGATTCAGTTTGGTTTAATTAGAACTTTAAATTTCAGAATTTTTTTAAAAAAATTAAAGAATTTCTCTTAAAAAATTAAAGAATTTCAAGAAATTTTGTATAACAGAAATTATGTATATATATTAATAGTATCAAAAACAAAAAAAAACAGACAAGTTCTAACAGATAAGTAATTAAAATACCTCTTTTTTTAAAAGTTAATTTTCTATATTTTGAAATAGAATTATCTAAATATTAAATAAAATTATTGTTTTATTATTTAATTTATATTATTCACATTGTTGAATTAAAATTACTATTCCCTAATTATATTAATGACTCATGCTAATAACATTTACTACTTAACTATATTATATTAATAACTCTTAATTACAGCTATTAACAAAATATTAATTTTTTATTTCTTTTTTATTTCTTTATTTTTTTTATTTTTTATTTTTTATTTTTTTGTTGTTTACTAATTAATTAAAAAATTAAGCATTAAAATATTGACATCAAGGATAGTCTGATAAAAAACTCATAAAACAAGAATAAAAACTTAAAGATAGTTTATTAAAAGAATATAACTGCCAAAATAAATTAGTTTTTACACTAAAGAAATAAATAAAAAATTAGTATCTTGTTAATAGCTATAAATAAGAACTATTAATTTAGTGTGATTAAATAGTGAATATTATTAGAATGAATTACTAATATAGTTAGAGAATAACAATTTTAATCTAACAATATGAATAATATAAATTAGATAATAAAACAATAATTTTATTTAATATTTAAATAATTTTACTTCAAGGTATAGAAAACTAATTTTTGAAAAGAGAGATATTTTAATTATTTGTTTGTTAGAACTTGTTTCTCTTTTTTTGTTTCTAATACTACTATTATATATACATAATTTTTGTTATTTAAGATTTTTTGAAATCTTTTAATTCTTTAAAAGAAATTCTAAAATTCTAAAATTCTTTAAAAATCCTAAAATTATTTTTTTTACTATGCTTATTTTTGATTGGCTGTTTTTATTTAACTATTATAACTTCTATTTTCTATAAGTAATAATAGTAAATCTTACAAGTATTTGGAAATTTTTTTGTTAATAAAAAATATATCTAAGCCAAGCTTTATTAAGATTTTTTAAATATTAAGTTTTTTAAAATATAGTTCTTAAAAAAACTTTGTTAAACAAACAATTTTTTTATTTAATTTTAGTAATTTTACAATTTATAGTTGATTATCAAACATATTTCAACTTTATATTTAAGAGTATATATTAAAAATAAAATGTTTTACTAAAAAAAAAGCTCAAATTTAAGACTAGTTTGTTAACAAACTTTCTTAACAAACTTTATATCATCTATTTTTATATAAATTGGCTTTTTTTAAGTAAGTATAGACAGAATTCAAAGTAGTTTTGGTGGTTAAATTTTTTAATTCAGCAAGAATTTTTGGATATTTGTTCAAATATTGTTTTTTGAATTTACAAATTTTAAATTAAGTATTTTTGAATCTATTATAATATCTAATCAAGTTGAAAATAATTTTTGTAAATAATTTTTTAACAGATATTGTGAAAATTTTTTTGGATAACAAGATTTTATTGGTCAATAATTTGTTTAATATATTTTATAATACTGATTTTTTTTAATATTCAGAATATTAGGAGATTTCTACTATTTTAATATAATTCACTCTTTAAAACACTTTAATATTATATTTAAGAATAAGTTGTTAAACAAACATAAACAAATTATAAATTAGAAAACTTTTTATTATTAAAAAAAATTGTGTTTTAAGAATCTAGTTCTAGAACTGTTTTCAGCTTTAGTTGCTTGAACTTTCTTAGCTTAAAAAAATTTTCAACCATTTGGAAGCATTTACATAATTTGTAAATAAGAATAATAAGTATTTATATTAATAATTTATTGAAAAGATTGGGCATTGCAAAAATAGCTAATAGGATTGTAACTTACTTTTCTAAAATTAAAATAAGTGTAAATATTAAGATACATAAAATATTGTCTTTAATAATAACAGAATTATAAATAATTGCTTTGGTATTGAAATGTGTTTCGTTTTTTTGCTTAGTAATTTTGTATATAAACTGTTAAACTGCAATTAATATATGTGTTTTAAAGTTTAAGCTTAATCAGTCTAACTTTTAGAACAAGTATTGGGTAAAAATTTTAACACATAGCTAATTTAATTAGGTCAAAAAACATTTTTGTAAAGTAAATAAAAGTTAAAAACTATTTAGATAATATTAATAATAACCAAACAGATGCTTTTATATATATTATAAAACAGTTTTGTTTGGCTTTTTCTATTAGAATTTATAAAAAATTTATTTTGGCTAATAATTTGGTTATATTAAATAATACTTATCATTTTGTTTACAATATTTATTAAACAGTTTATTGTGCTCTTTGAAAAGTAAATCTTGATACAAAGATTGTAAATGGCTTATTTATTCAAAGTATAAACTAGATTTGTATTGTCTTAATTTAATATCCAGATTTTTATATACATTTCAAGTTTATTAATAAATTTTTGGCTGTTTTTTTAAATATATTTAATGAAAACTATTTATAAAAAATTGCTTATTAGAATTAAAAAGAGGTTTTATAACAAGAATTATTTGAACATTTTGTGTTTATTGTATAATAATATTGAACTGCCTAATTATGTATTTATTTGTTCAAAAAATGTTTTTGTGTAATTTAAAATTTTGCTTGATTATGTTAAATTGTAAAAGTCTTTAATAGAAATCTATATGCTTTTATTATTTTTAGTACTATGTATTTTTTTTAAAGATTTTAAATGTTAATATTTACACAATTTTGTGCAAAGATTTTGTTTTTAAGAATTGAATTAATAAAATGGTGTTGATTTTTAATAAAAAAAAAAGCTGTATTAGTAGTAATTGATTTTATTTGTTGTTTAATTAAGAAATATTATAGTAAGTTGTAAATATTTAAATTAAAGTTTAGAATAAACATAAAAAAAAGTGGTCTAATAAATAATATTTGGTGTTTCTTGTAGTTTGTCTAGTTTTTTGTCAGTTGAAGTAATTAAATTACTGGGTATTATAAAGTTATTTGTTCTTAGTTTTGAATTATATAGAGCTTGTTTTTTTTTTTAGGTATTGATAATAGTATAAAAATTTGTATAAATTTGTAATGTTGTCTTAATTGGTTCGAATGACTGGTTATATGTAGTAAGTATATAAGCCATGTTTAGTTAAAATTACTTAGTTTGTTCTTTTGTATTAAATAATAATTAGACTGTATTTATTATATAAATAAATAAAAAAATATGTATTATATATATGTATATATAAAATATTATTATTAAAATAAGTTTAATTATAAAATTTATTTATAATAATAAAATAATATTTACTTATTATTTTATTAACCAATTTTAAAATTTCAAAATTGTTGCAAAAAAAAAATATATTATAAAATAAAAAAATAACATCAATTTATTAAATATATTTGTAACCTTAATAATTTGAATTTTTTATTTGAAAAATTTATATTAATATTTTATAAAAATAGTATATAAAATATGATTAGTTATATGATTTAAGTTTTAAATTGTTTTTTAAATTTTAAATTATTAATTTATGTAGTTATGAATTTGATTTTGTTGTGGTATTAAATTTAACAAAGTAACATGATTTAAATATATTTTGAATTTTATTGATGATTTAATGCGTATAAATGTTTTATCTTTATCAGCTCAACCAGAAGTTTTTAAAACTTAATCTGGCAATTATTTACGATCATGTGAGTCAACACAAAATATAAGTTGAAATATTTTCAATAATCCGAATTTTGGACCCTTATCTTTTAGAATGTTTGTTTGTTTGTTTCTTGCATGTTATATTGTTTTAAATAAAAATAGTAAAGAATTCATTTTAACCTTTCCCAGAACTTGTATAGCTCATACAAATTGTAAAAATAGAAACGTTGAAGTTTTGAAAATCCATGAAAAAGATTTTTTTACATGTAAGGAATAATATATGAAGATAAATAAATATAAAAACCAGTTAAGTAAGTTCTATAAAATAATGGGCATCTTAAAACCACATCATTAATTTTAATTAAGGATTTTAGAATAGTACGTTTCCTAAATGACAAATAACGGGTCCCCATTTCTCAGCCAATATCAGTACAGAATAAATACTAAAGCTGCTTTTTTCCATTCGTTTTATCAGGCATCGGGTAAAGATGTGGATCGGGAACAGACGAAATTGTTGGATTCTAAAACAAATGAACAATAAAAAGTGCCTGCCTTTTCCGGCTTTATCGACCACTTTCGAA
>JAAOMT010000226.1:1299380-1326465 GCA_016748015.1 Geosiphon pyriformis
TTTTTTTGTGCGAGCGAATCAGCAAATCTCACTTGCAAAGGTAAGCTGGCTCCTGGGAGTTGATATCCGTTGAATTTTTGGATTATTGCAAGGGCCGAATCACGGTCCTCCATTCTAAAATATAGAGACACGAGAAAATACTAATTTAATCTTAAATTTTGCAATACAAACTCGTTTTTGATATTAAATTTCATGCAGTAAAACTAGAAACTATCTGGTAGCGAATGTCCGTCATCGAGGTTTCTTATATGCGCATAAGGATGATTGGACATTTACATTGTCGATTGTAATTAGTGAATTTATAATAAATACCTTGCAAACCCAACTCCGCGACTTGTGCCATTCGAATCTCTAAGAATTCGATTAGACACAACTTTGTATGGTTTAAACAATTCTTCCAATTGCTATAGAAAATTTAAGGTCAAACAACGAGATTAATAACCGATGGGGATCAAGAGATTTTTTGGTGAAATTAAGATAATACCTGTTCATTCATTTCTAATGGGAGATTAGAAAGATATATATTGGTTGAAGCCATATCCTGCAAATTCTTCAATCGAGTACTGAAGGATTCCTGTAGTTGAGCCCAAGATATCATAGGATTAATATAGGGAACAAGGCAAAGAAAATAATGCAACCAAAAGATGAATTTTCACAAACATGCGTTTTACACTCACATAACCGACCTTGGCGAAGGATACTTGCAAACCCAAATGTGTTAATTGTTCAATGGCATGTTTAGCTTGATCCTCACTTTCGTACATCACGAAGCCATAGCCTTTGCAATCCCCTTGCTTTTGATCTATAATAGCCTTTGAAGAAGTAATTGCGCCATAACTGTATATTGTTTAAGTCGAAAATCAAGTAATGATTATTAAAAGTGTTTAATAGCTTTCCCAGGAATTGGAAGAATATTCTCTTTCACAGATGTTCATGAATTTGTTGATATTCATTATGATAAATTGATATATCGTTACGTAAAAATATTCTTGAAGAAAATGAATTAAATTTTCAGCACAATTCATTTTAGCTGTCACATCAGCGTGAAAATATGGGAAGTCAATTCCTTATCTTCTGCTCCATGGATTTTAGTAGTACATTAAAAGCCTTCCCTTTATTTCTTTTTATACTCACATAGAGCACATAGCGTGCAATGTTTCGTCTGTAGTGGTAGGTGGGAGTCCCCGAATATATATATTTGTAGTTTTGGTAGGATTATGATAATTAGGCGGATTGCCAGCTTGCTGTGATCCAGAATTTCTTCGACCATATGTATATTGAGGTGAACGACTACCGCTGATCCCACGACTACTATGAAGCGGACCGACTTTAGGAGAGGGAACACCAGGGCCAGGTAAATATTGAGGTGGAGGAGAGTTAGGTGCGGAGGAAGAAGTGTGAGATAATGTGGGAGACAGGGTGTGCAGAGCATGTATACTGTAAGGCGATTGAGGAGAATATAAGTAGGGTAGCATTTGGGGTGAATGTATGAGGCCAGTTGGTCCAACTTGTGGTGAAGTCGGATAATAAGCGATTGTTGGACTAGTTGCAGTAAAGTAAGGGCTCAGAGGCTGAGGGGGAAGGGATGGAGAGGAGGCTTGGGCGTTAAGTGGAGGTGTTCCAGGATAGCCAGCACCATAATCTCCTGGATAGTATTGTGAATACTGAGGGTGCATCCCGTATTGACCATAGGCGGTGTAATTTGGATCGTTTGGATCATAGCTTACTGCCATTGTTGCCTGATATGCTTCGACAGCGGTTTGTTCTACATAAGCTGGTGTACCTCCGCCATTAGTATAATAAAAGTTTGGGATCGGGGATAAAGGTAAGGGAGACGCGCTGGTATTGTTGGGGTTAGGAGTGTAATCTATAGGACCAGCTGTTTTAACATGTTCTTTTTCTTTAAGTTTATCAGGAGAGTGATTGTCCTTTTGTTCATTTCCAGATGAAACCACCATTACAGATGTTTCATTTTTTTTTATTTGGGAGTCAACTATTTCGACAGGGATATCTTTCACTGTAGTCATTTCAAAAGTCTTAAAATTCAAAACATTAGCAAGACAAGAACGGTGTTCTTTATTTTATTTCCGTTGAACTGACTGTTTGTTTAGTGTATGGTTTAGGGTTTTGGCTGTTTGATGACATACGTAACTTGTGATACGAGTCATGTTTCAAAGGTTTAGTGTAGCTCTTATTATATTTTCGTCACTTCGGTGTCACTCTGTAGAAGTTGTGATAAATTCGGCTTTTGAAAAACTTATTACCTATAATTAGATTTTTTTTTTTTTAAGTCTTCCCGAAATAAGTTATACATTTGAACAACACCCGTGTTGAAAATTATAAATTGGCTAATCTTTGAGTTTCTTTGCTTCTTTGCTGGGCTATAATCTTGCATAATTAAAAATTTTTAAGCGGAAGACGCCATCGAGATAGAAAACTTTTTCCGAAAGCTCTTTATGCAAAAATCCAAAATTGTTAGGCGACGAGCGGAAACGCCAGAGTAATGAAAATTAATTTTTTGTAACTCACCATTCAAGAAAGGAAATTTATAAGTTAATTAAAAACTTCATTATTAGCTTTAGGCATTGTTTAATTAAGTAAGGTTTGCACATAAGTATTTTCAATCTCACCATCCGAAATTCATGTCTCACAGATCAAAGTATTGATAAAAAACAAACAATAAAAAGGTAAGTCTTGCATCATTCGTGCAACCAAATAATTTTACTTGTGGGAAAAAATAAAAATGAATTTGGACGAATGGCATTGAGTTTTTGCCATTAGTTTACTACTTACAGATAATAAAATTTTTGTTGATTTTGCATAGTGTTATCATTTGTTTTCAGTTATAATAATAATAATAATAATAATAATAATAATAATAATAATAATATAAATTTTGTTTTTTTACAAATTTCAACATCTTAAATTCTTATTTATTATTTTACAACATTAAAATTAACATTAATAAAAACCTAATATTAAAACTTTAAATTTTAAAATTATATTTTTATTATTATTATTTTATTATGTTTTAATAAAATATAGTCTAATTATTAATTATAACATAAAATTCAAAATTTTTACAATTTACATATTTTTTATATGTAATTAGTTACTTAAATTGGTTTAAATTAAATCTACAAAAGCAAACTTATTTAATACAGTTATCTTTTTACATAATTATAACCAAATTATTATTATTATTAAGAATTAATTTAGCTAATTATATAGTAGTTTTATTTTATATGATTTGGTGCTATTATTGATTATTTTATATTATTATATATTAATTATATTTTTTTTATGATTAAACCAGTTTTTTAACTTAAATAACAATATAATTTTAAAAACAATAATAATAATTAATTTATAAGTTTTAATTTAAATTTAAAATACAAATATTTCCAAAATTTTGGCAAGTTTTTTATTATAATTTAATTATTTATTTAAATTGAATTAACTTTTAAAAATATAAAAATACAATAAAATAATTAAAAAAAAAATTTAAAACTTTTTTATAATTTGTTATATATTTTAATTATTGTTTTTTCTAATTTATATAAACAATTTTTTTATAATAATTTTTTTATATAAATAATAATTTTTTTGTTAAAATTTTTTAATAATAAATAAAAAATAAACTTAAAATTTTTAATAAAATGTTGTTTTAATTTTTTAATCTTAATTGTTTTTTTTAAGTAATAGTTAATTTTAAATTATATAATAAAAAAAATTAGTTTTTGCTTTAAATGTTTTTAAATTTTTATAAAAATATTAATATAAAGTTTTTTTAAAAAAAATTATCTATTTGACCAAGCTTTAAGTAATAGTTTTGATTTTAAAATGGTTTTTTTATGGTTATATAGTAATAATTAATTTGAATAATTAAGTTGTTTTAAATATTTATATTGTAAAAATGAATTTGATAGTACTTAACTTTTATAATTATTATTAGATTAAGCATTATTATATTAAAAATATTATTTATAAAAAAAGTTTAAAGATTATTTAATTAAAAGTTAAAAGTATTCAGATTTATTTAAAAATAAGTGTGTTAATAATTTGGCAGATAAAATAATATTATCTGGTTTTGTATTATTAATTAAAATTAATAAACATTTTATTATAGTAAATAATAAAATAGTATTTAATAATATCTAATATATTTAAAATTATAAATTAAACTTATTAAAAAGTTGGTTCTAATACTTAAATTATAAAAAAATAATTGTTTAATAAAATAAAATAAAATAAATTTTTATTAATATAATATTTTAACTTATATATAACTGTTGGTTTTATAAATAAATTTTTAATAAATTTGTATATTTACATAAAAACTATATATAAAAAGCTTTTAATAATTATTTATAAAAAATTGTAATTTAAATCTTATTTTATTATTATATATATATATTATAAAAAAATTAAGTTTTTAAATCATGTATTTTTATGTATTATTAATTTTAATACTTACAAAAATTTGCTTAATTTACAGACTACTATGTAAAAAAAAAATTAATCAATATTAATATATTGTTTTTTTTAATTTTAATATTTTTTTTCTGTTAATATAGTTAATAATATATTATATATAATATTATAGTTCAAGAATTTAATAAAAAATTATAAATTATTCAATCATATAATATAATTATAATTTTAAAAAAATAATAATTAATATAATAACAAATATTATTTTATAATAATAGTAAATACTAAGTTGAAATATCAAAAAAAGAGTATTATAATATGTTTTTTCATAAAATTACAAACATATATATATATATAATAGTTTTAATATTAAGAAAAATTATTTTTTTAACTTTTAATTTTTCATTTTAATTATTTTTTAACTTTTATTTTTAATAAATATTTAAAGAAATTTTTAAATTAAAAAAATAAGAAATAATATTAAAAACTAAATTATTATAATCAACAATATTAAAAAACTTATTTATATTATTTATTAAATAAAAATATTATTTATAGTTAAATTTCTTAAATAAATAATCTCTAATTAAGATTATTTATATTATTATTATTTATTAATAAAAACTTATTATAAAATTAAAAAAGCACTAAAAACTATTAATATTTTATGTTTTTAAATTAAAAAAACACTTTAAGCAATTGCAAAATTAGTTTTAAAAAAGATCTCAAAACAATAAATAGATTTTAATTTAGTTTTTAGAAAAAAATATATAATTATATAATTAAAAATTAAAAAATAATTTATATTATAATATTAAAAAAAAGTTTTTAATATAAAATTAGCATTATTATGCAAATAAAATTAAAAAAATAAGAAATAATATTAAAAACTAAATTATTATATTAACAATTAATATATTAAAAAAACTACTATATAATAATAGTTTTATATAAAAACTTGGTTTTTAAAAAATAATTATAAAAAACCAAGTTTTTTTTAATAATAATAAATTAACTATTTTTAAAGTAGTTATTTATTATCATATTAATATTTAGTTAATAAAAAATAATTACAAAATATTATTAGAAAAATATAACTTATTAATAAATAATAATTATGAAAAAAAAAATATGTTTTATTAAATAAAATTATATATTTATTTAATATTAATAAAACTTTAAAAGTTTTTTTGGTATTTATGTTTTATGTTTATTTTATGCTAATATTATCAGTTAAAAATTTAATAAACTAAATTAAATTAAACTTTAAATATTATTCAATTTGGTTTAAATTATAACCAAATTTTTAAAATAAATTCAATTTGAGTTTAAAATTAAATCTTTTTAACAAGTTTAAATTCAGTTTAAATCTGGTTTAAAGTTTACAAACTTGTTTAAGTATGATAATTAATATATAAAACTATATATATAACAATTTTATTTTTTAATTTACCAAAATAAAAATATTGTATAATATTATTAAAGATTTAAAATCTAAAATAACAAAATTTAATAATCTAAATAGTCCAAATATTAATTTTTTTAGTAAATATAGTTTTTAAAATAAAATATAAAACTATTTTAATAAGTTTAAATAAACAAAAAAAAAGCTAAATATATAGTTTCAAAATATATATATAAATTATTTTTTTATAAAACTATAAATATTATTAAATTTTTATAATACTATTTAAAAATTTTTTATTAAATAGTATTTAAATTATTATTTTTATTAAAAATTTAATATTTAAGCATATTAAACTCAATTTTTTTATCTTATATATATGATTCATAATTACTTAAAAATTTAAAAATTATTTGTTATTTTTAAACATGTTTTTTTATAAATAAAAATATAATTGTTGATATAAATTTTGTTTGAAATTTAGCCAAAATTTTTGTTTAAGTTTGATTTAATTTAATAATTTGATTAAACTTAGATTAAATTAAATCAAATATTAAAACTTTATTGTCAATAATATATTTGTTTCTATAATTTTATAGTATTATCTTAATTAATTTAAGTAATTAATTATATATAGAAAAAACATAAACTATATTTAGTTTAAATATTTGTTGTTATATTATACTATATAGTAATTAGGTTTTACTTATTAAATATTAATAATAAATAAATAGATAAATAAATTTTTTTGATATTTTTAATAATTATTATTTTGTTTATTAATAAAATGCTTTATTTTTATAAATTTTATATTTTATAGAAAACATTAAATATTTATATATAATTTATTTAAATAATATAATATAATTTTAGTGTTTAATTATAAAATATTAATTGAAAATTTTGTTAATTTTAAAGATTTTTAATATATATAAAAATTTTTGATAGTTTTTTTAAGTAATTTATTTATAAAAAGTTTTTTTTATAAAAAACAAAAATATTAAAATTTTTAAAATATTAATATTTATAATTATAATAATATTTATTATTTTTTAATTGTATTATATAAGCTGTTTTTAATTGTAATTAATCTAATTATAATATTTAAATATAATCAATAAAATTTAGTATTGTTTTTTTAAATTTTTAATAAGCTAATAATTTTTAATAAAATTAATTTTAAAATATATTTCTTTTTTATTAAATTATTATAATATCAAATTATTTGTTATAATAGTTAAATTACTAAATTGTTTTTTACTATTTTTAATTATGTTTAAATTAATTACAAATTTTTAAAAAAATAAAAAATTTAATATTTTTTAATTATTATGATTAAAAGTAATTAATTTAAGTTATTAAAATTTCAAAAATATTTATGTTAATTATATTAAAACATAAATAAAAAAAAATAAGTAATTTTAATAGAATTTTAATTTATATATATTAAAATTTTAATAATATTTTTTTTAAATCAAAATTACTTATATATATATATATTTTTAGTTTTATAAAATAATTTTAAAAATGTTAATATTTTCTTAATTGTAAATATTTTAATATTTAAAAAAAATTAATCTTATAATAAATTTTATTAATAAAAGTTTAATCAATTTAGATTTCAAAAAAACCAATTTAATATTTATTATAACAATAGTAGTTTTTATATATAATTTTGTACTAATATTATAATTTATAAAAATTTTGAAATTAATTACAAATTTTATTGATATTTTAAAAATATATATAAAAATATTTTATAATTTAAAGCTAAATAATTTAAATCTTAATATTTAAAACAATATTAACAATTAAAAATTTTTTATTAATTTATAATTTCTTTTTTAAAGTATTAATTTTAATAATAATAATATCTAAATTTTTATAAAAACCAATTTAATAATAACATATTTTAATTATTAAACAGAATTAAAAGATTAAAAATAAAACAAATATAATTATATATTTAAAAACCAGTTTAATAAACTTAAAAACAATATAATTAAATAAAAATTTATTAATTTGGTTTTAAAATAAAAAAAACTAATATTATTTTTCTTAATAAAAATTAACCAATAAACCAAAATAATATTTAAAAAAAAATTTTTATAATTAGAAATAAATATACTGTACTGTTATTAGCCAAAAAATTTTAATTTTAATTTTTTATTATTGTTTTACAAATTTAATTTAACATTAAAAATTTTGTTAAAAATATTATAAAAAACAACAACAAAAACAAAATTAAATATAAAAAACTTAACAATTTTAAAAATAAAAAAGTAATTTAACAAGTTTAATTTATATAACAATATTTAAAAAAGTTTAAATATAAACTTTATACAAAAAAAATTAATATTGTATTTAATAATTAATTTTAAACCAAAAAAACTAAAAAACAATTTTAATATAAACAAATTTAATTTTTATGGTTTTATTAAATATTAAAATAAAAACTTACTAAAAAACTTTTATTAATTTACATATATTTTTTAAATATTATTAAAAAAAAAATTTTTAGTTTTTATCTAATTTAAATTAATTATTTAAAATTATATATAAAAACTATTAAGATGTTAAAATTGTTTCTGTCTGTGATCATCTCTCACAAATTGGTGCTAATAGTTTGTTAGTGTATATAAATGGGTCTCTTAATGGTCTGGACACAGCTGGTTATAGAGCTGGTGCTGCTGCTTTTTTCAAGGACATTGATTTGAATTTAAGTATTAGTGTATTGAGTTTGATATTATCTACTTTGGCAGAGTTGCAGGTTATTGTACTGGCTCTGAAGTGTATCCCTTCAATGAGCTCTGTTAAATTGTTTTTAGATAGCCAATCTGCTCTGGATGTCTATAGATCAGAATTGGGTCTGACATATCCCAACTTTTGTAATCAGTATTGGGTAGAGCATCATTATATTGTCAATGTTATTTACAATAAGAATCTGAAGGTCAGCTGGCATAAAGTTAAAGATTATTCTGGTGTTTTAGGGAATGAGCACGCTAACATAATTGCTGGTGACACTTTTCTTTCTAGTTGGCATCTTCCTTCTTGCTTGGGTCAATGCTTTATAATGGCTGATAGTGGTGTTGTTTCAAGCAATTTCAGATATTTTGTTCATAATATTTATTATTTGGTTTGTTGTACACACTGAAAGGTTGGTTTTGGTTCCAGGTTTTTGGCAGACAGTTTGCTTTCTGAAGTTGATTGGCTCCATTTATCTTTGGTTTGGCACCCTGACTTGCATATGGCTGCCAATTTTACCAGCAAACTCTTGGCTAATGCATGTACTTATTTCATGAAAACTCTACACCACTGGCTGCCAGTTGCCATTCAGAAGCATCTTTATAATAGACTCTATTCAAGTGTTTTGTGCTTATATTGTAGTAATGTGGAGACATCAAATCATGTGTTCTCTTGTAAGATTGATGATTCTACTTAATGTCAGTTATTGGAATCTCATGTGAACTTCTGGAAGGCAACTTCTAGTCTTTCTCATTCTTCTTCAGGTGTATTACAACTGTTATCATTCTGTGTTTCTGACTCCTCTTTGTCCATGGCTCTTTATAAGGGTTTTGTTTTTGGTGGTTGGTTTCGCAAAGCAGTTACTGTCTTTCAAAATCCCAAAGTTGCTTGTTTGGAAATTGTCAAATTTGTGCACTCTCTTAGTCTTGCTTTTAGGAGTGATGTCTGGTCAGTTTGTGCTAAACATTGTGCTTATATGGAGAAAAAAGGATTAATTCCTCTTGATGGCTTGGTTCTCATCTTGGTTTCTGGTTTGGCCTTAAGATTGTCAGTTATGATGGTCAAATTGCTTGATATTGCCAATGCTTTTGGTGTTTATTTTGGCTTTCACAAATTTTGTTTGTTTTTTTCAGGCATAAGTAACTTAGTTTCAGTTCACATAGCTGTATAGTGTTGTTTTGATCAGTCTAAATAACTGGTCATATATGGAAAATACATGATTCATGCCTAGTATAGATTATTTCTTTGATGTATAGCACTAGGTAGTGTTTGGACCTTACTTGTAAAGCTAATAAAAAAAAAATGTTAAAAAAACAAAATTTTTTAACATTACAAAAAAATTTAAATATAAACTTGAAAAAATATTTACTTATTTATTGTTTAACTTTTTTTGTTATTTAAGTAATTAAAAAAAACAACAAAAAAAACAGTTAATTTTTTTATAATTAAAAACTTTAAAACTCTTTAAAATAAAACTTAAATAATTTTAAAAATTCAAAATAATTATATTAAATCTATTTTTATATGTTGTTTTAATAAAATTTTAAAAAACTCTCTTATTTTATTTTTATTTTTATTTTTTATAAGTAAAATTCAATTACTATTTAGTATATAAAACCAGACTAAATAACTTAGACTAAATATAACTTATGTATTTACTACATATAACTAGTCATTTAAATCAGATAAAACAATACTATACACTTATATAAATATTAACAGTATTACTTAACTCATAAAAAAAAGAATACAACATATACCTGCCAAAACTAACAGCAAAAAATTTAATATATCAAACAAACAGATCATTTATCTAACAAATATCTTATAAAATTACAAAATAATCCAGATATTATACTACTATCATCAATCAAACCAGCTTTTTTTATATTTATTTATGTTTAAATCTTACAAACTAAATCTTTAAATAATGCTTCTTTATCAAATGTTTTACCAATTTAATTACTGCTATAATAGTTTTTTTTTTGAATATCACAATAGTCTCTTTATACTAATTTCTTAACACAAAGTCTTTGCAAATCACAGTATACAATCTTATGTCTAATAAACACTTGGAAATAGTCTTTAGAATAATAATAATAAAATTATAAACACTTACCAAAGAGACCTAAACAGCTAAAGCTCCTATCAAAATTTTTTCACAAATATTAGCATTATTAACACAAGTAAAAATATAATCTGAAATTTAATCTTATTACAAAATAAACACAAAATTCCAGAATACAATTTGTCATATAATTTTTTCTTAACCATTATTAACAGCTGTTTATGCATGATTTTCATTAAATAAATACACAAATTGGCCAATTCTTTGTTAGTAAACTCAGACAGCATATGTGAATTAGGATACTAAATCTGTATAATAAACACTTAGTTTATTTTTTTAATTAAAGTACAAAAGACTACATTATAATCAGAACTAGCTTTCTAATAAGCATAACTAATAAACTTATAAATATTATAAACAAAATAACAAATACAACTGTGTTTTTAGCCACTACATAATATTTACTTATATCAATAAATAATAAAAAGAAAAAAACAACAGCCACTTTTGCCATCAAGTCAGTTTTAATATTGCCTAAAACATCTAAATGATTCTTGACTTTTACTTACTCAACTAAGAAATCTTTATTTTTTATTAAATTAACAATATGTCTTTTTTTTAATTAGCACTAATTGTAAAAATTAAGTGTAGTAATTTCAGTCTTAAAAATACAAACATTAATAGCAGTTTAATTGTCTAAATACATAATAACTATACAAGAAAAAGAAACACATTCTAAAAACAAAGTAACAGCCTATAATTTAGTTATTGTAGAAGACAAAAGCCTATAAACAATAGCATTAATGCCTATATTTATAGCTGGAAAATATGTTATAGTCTTATAAGTAATTTTAGCTAAACTCATATTTTTTAAAGACTTATCCATGTATATATTAATAGCTTCTAACTAAATCTTAAACAAATTTTTATATACTTCTAAAAACTTACTAAAATTTAGAATGTTTGTATTAAAAAAATCATTAACTTCAACAAAACTTGTTTTTAAAGTATTTTTATTATGCAAAAATTATAAAGTTAAAACAAACTAATAAAACACAAAATCCCTAAGATCTATTTTATTTAAAACTACAAAAATTGTTTTAAACTAATAAAAAATTGACTTATTATAATATTATGTTTGATTTTTTTATTGTTTTTATTATTGTTATTTAATAAATATATTTTAATTATTATTTATTATAATACAATTATAAAAAAATTTAAAATAAATATAGTTTATATTTTTTATATATAATTAATATATTAAAATCAGTTTTTTTTATAAATAATAAAGCTTTAATTTTTTTGTTGGTTTTATAATATTGATATTTAATATTACAGATAATTAAAAAAAATATTGGTTTTTTTTTTTTTTTATTATGCTTTTAATGAGTGAAGCCCAACCACTATCTAGTACATAGAACCAAACTAAGAGGCTCAAACTAAATGCAGCTCACACATTTTCTACATGTGACTAGCCACTCAGGCCAGACAAGGCAATACTACACACTAATACTAACACACAGACTACTATCCAAACCAGAGAAAAAAAAACAAGACCTGCGATGGCCAAAACTAACAACAAAAGAGTCAGCAACACTGAGCATTCTTACTACCTTATCAGATAACAAAGAACCCAAGTAGTAAGACAAACCTGAAAACAAACTATTATCTCCAACCAAACCAGCTTTCTCTATTCTCACCCTAAATGCCGACCTCACCAATTAGGCCTTAGAGCGATGCAGTTCAACTAAACACTCAACAAAGCCAACCACAGCACCAACAGTCTCCTTTCTATCATTAAAAATTCCCACAGCTTCAGCATACCATTCCCTTAGCACAAACCCTTTACACAAGACTGAATACAATTCAACATTCACAGAACACCAACCAAGAGATCGCAAAACAACAAAAGGCAACAAGCCATAAAGACTGACTATGAAAAGCCAATCTGTGGATGCTGCAGCCAAAACTTCCTCATGAATCTCCACATCATGAGAACATATGAAAACATGATTTGGTAACTCCACCTTACAACACAGTAAGCAAAGCACATTAGAGTAAGACCTATCATATAACTATTTTCTAACCATCACAGGAAGCTGTCGATGTACAGTCTTTATCAGGTACGTGTGAAGACAGGAAGACCTCTGACTAGTAAAACCAGCAAGTATATGCAAATCAGGATGCCATACTCTAGTGGTAGCACCCCAATCTACAGCCTTAATTAGCACCTCAGGAAGCACATCATGGCTAGATCTCACTTTCTATTGTGCACGACAAATAGATCTATACAAATCCCAAACAAAATGACGAGCATTGCCAGACACTGATGTGTTCTCAGCTACCAAAAATTGCTCCCAGATACTGACAGGCAAAGACAGATGAGAAAAAGCAGTGTCACCAGTAGCAGCTTCAGCCTTAACATTGCCAAGAATCCCAGAATGTCCCTTAACCTTAATCCATCATACAGAAAAATTCTTCTCATAAATTAAATTAAAAATCTGGCATCTTTCCAACCAACAAGAGGAGCAAAAATCAGGCGCAAACAATAACATCTCAGAAACACACACATTAATAGCTGCCTGGCTGTCAGTATGCACGACCACTATACAAGAAGATAGAACACACTCCAAAGACAAAGCAATGGCTTGCAGTTTGGCCATAGTAGAAGACAGCAGATCATGAACCCTAACACTAATACTCAAATCAATAGTAAGAAAATAAGCAGCCACACTACCAGCAACATTAGCATGACCAAAATTTTTTAATGAGCCATCTGTAAAGACCTCAAACAAGTCAGACCAGATCTCATGCAGCCCACCAAGAATCACAGAAAAATTCTTGGAATCCAGAACATTCAAACCAGAAACACAAGTAGACTCCGCAAAACTGGCCAATGAGATGCCAGCATCACAAAAAAAATCAGACACAACCCTAAACCAGTGAGAAACAAGACCCCTTGAATCCAATCTCTTTCAGGATCTAAAAGTCATCTAATTTATAATGTATCCCTTTCTATTAAACAATCTATCACCAAAAGCCACACCAAAATGCATTAATGAATGAACAGAATTGAAGTGCAGAGAACTCCCCAGAATAGAAGACACAGGAAAACTACCAGGACTGCAAAATGCATTGGGCAAGCCATTTGACAAAAACAACTCATTGCACAAAAGAATCTTAACCACACCAGCCAGAAAATTGTTCACAGGACTAACACGCAACTTAACAGAAAACTGCAAAGGATTCAAAGGAGACTACCCCAGAACCTGCAAATCGAGACATCTGTGCTCAAACAATTGGCCAAGCACTCTGGAAGAATTGGAAAATGAAATCAAGACAGCCAACTTCCCTTCAGACTGCACCTGCTCAAAAGACTTCAGACTATATAAAGATGGATGACATAGAGTCTTACTAGGGAAGTCACAAAATAAACCAGCCTTAGACTTAAGCCTCTTCTTCAATATTACATTCTATTTGCAGCAAATATTTGACAAAACAAAACTGAACTGAGTGTGATAGCTGACAATAGACTACAAGACAGCTGACATCAAATACAAAAACTGTTTATCAATAATAGCTTTCCTGAAAACCACATAGCAAAGAAATGAACATCAAAATGAGCCTTGGCCATGCTCAGCTTTAAAAGTCTCTTAGTAAACAAAAAAATTCCCAGATAACAATGAGCTTCACCCTTTTTGGCTATCAAAATAAGCAGACCACTAACACTCAAAGAAGCAACTCTAACATCCAAATTAATTGGAATGGCCATGGTTTTCTTATTGTTAATGGAAATGTTATTGACAACAAAAAACTCACTTGCAATGTCCAAAATATTCTGAGTAGCAGCTTGACAGTTCCCAACTCAAATTGTATCATCAATGAAAGCACCAGCCACAAAATAAGAAAACAACCCACCATTGCTCTCAATCCAACCTGATTTCGAAACAAACTTAGAACATATCCAGTACCCAAAAAACTGTTTATGTCTCTTGACTTCACATAGAAGTAGATCGTAAAAAATCCTCCACAAAAGTGGTGAGAAGATTTTACCTTGATCTAAACCATCGCAAACACAATATCTATCAGAGAAACCAAAATCAGTCATCACCTTGTTGAATTTACTCTTGTGTATATTACCAAAAAATTTGATGAACTTGTTACACATCTTAATTCTCTGTAAGCTAGCCCTCAAATGATGTCACCCAACAGAATCATATGCTTTTTGCATGTCTTGCAGGACCAGCCAAAGTTCCCTATTCTTCTCGAGAGCGTTCTTTACAACTGTCCCAATAGCAAACACCAGAGACTGTGTGGATGTGCCATTCAATACCAAAAAATTGTTACCATAGAGAACACTAAACTTACTATACATGAATAAAATCTGATTAGACAAAACCTTAGAAAGAATCTTCTTGGCAGTTTCGATTAGAGTAATAGAATGTGTGTTTGTAAGAACACCATCCCAATTATATGGCTTAAGAATCATTAACACCCAGGCCTTTTGCCAAAAAACAAGCACCCTGCCAGCAGACAAGCAAGCATTCAGCAAAGTCAACAGACAACTCAAAGCCACCTTACCACCATGCTTCCACAGTTCATTAGGAATACCAGACAGACCAGCAGCTTTGCCATTAGGCAGACCACCCACCACCAAAAGCAACTCCTCTATACCAATCTCTTTCATGACACCAGAAAAAGTCTTGTCTTTTACATAATCCAATGGCATGTACTGGTGGACCCAGCAATCAGGCAACAATAGAGGTATAGTGTACACTCTTGTCCACCCCACCATAATTTCATCCACCTTAGATTTCATCTCCTTGGGCTCCAAAACCAAGTTAACATCAACCACCAAATGGTCAAGGACCACCTTGCAAAAAGGCCAGTCCAAAACACTTCTGATTATGCTATCTTTATTAGAAGCAAAACTCTCTATGCACTTGTCTATAGCATTCCAAATAGACACCTCTTCAGCCAATCTTGACTCAAACATTTTTGATTTCCTATACTCTTTGCAAACTAATGACAAGTGTTTAAAAAGAACCACACTATTCCTACCCAAGATAACCAAGTCAGAAAAAACGCAAGCTTTGGCTTCATCCAAAGTGAACCATTTTCTTACAAAACAATCAACTCCAAGCATGTCACCAGAACAAATCTTACTAACAATCTTGGCAATAAGCAATTCAAGCCCAAAGAACTTTGAAGAATGCCTATTTCTAGAGCACTAAAATTTACTAAACCAATGTTTCGAAAAAACCTCATCAGCTGAATCAACTATTTCTCTTTTCAAAATTGCCCATATAGTATCCAAATCACCACCAGCTTTGGCATCAGAGAAGAGGTCTCTGACCAACTGAAGCCTAGCTGAAACACAATCCTTAAACTTAGTCCACTTGGCAACATCCGTATCTTTAATCCTGAACTTTCAACAATCTTTGTTAGCCTGCTTGCACAAACTATTCAACTGAACATCCAAGAGCCTACTCAAACCAACCAACACCATAACAGCACTGTAATCTATATCAAAAAATTCAGAAACAAACCCAATACAATGCTTAGCAACAGCAAAAGACAGATTTTCACCAACTAAAATGTAATCAATAGTCTTTTCAACTTCCCTCAAATTGCACCATATAGGCACCCCAGCCAAATGATGGCCAGTAAAAAAATTAATCAGACTCAAACCCAAGCAAAACCTGTAACTTGTGCTCCTCCCAGACCCGTTTTTATTGAAATTTCCACCCAATATAATGAAAGTGCTGGTATTAACAGTCTTGGCAATGATAGAATTAACCTCAGATGCCTGACCAAAATGAACACCAAAAGAAGCACCAGCATACAAACTGAGCACAGTCACTGAGAGCTTGTCTTTAAACAATAGTCACACAAAAACAATCCGACCAGGAATCTCATCAATCTTAGAAACATGGTGAGCCAAAGAATTATTCATGATCACAGCAACACTGGCACCAAAATAACCAACATCCAAACCAGAAGTAAAAATCTGAACTCCATCAAACTTATTCTTGATCCATGGTCCAGCAGAAAACCTCAACTTTGTTTCAGTAACAAAAGAAACCATATTCCCAGAACTTACATGCCAACAAACAATGTCTGTTTGCTTAGCAGGAACATTGATACCTCAAACATTGCACATTGCAAATTTCCAAACCAAATTGCTCATTGGGATGGAAAATGAACAGAAGAGTCCGAATTAGAACACAAGAGATCCAATCTCACCAGAACTGAACTGATAGAAGTCTCCAAAGCAGACATCTTAGATTCTAAACCACCTACTTTAGAGGTAAGAACCTTTGAGCTGCTAGAACTAAGAACAATAGCAGATTCATTAGCACCAGAAAAAGAAGGAACAAACAAAGTCAATCCACTATTTAGAGCCATATCTGAATTCTCAACCAAACCTACATATGCAAAAACAGCTGGAGGAGAAATACAAGAAAGAGGCACCAATGGCACCAATTTAACAAAGCTCAGTTTTTTCATAATACTGGAAATCTGATTGGCTAAGAGCTCTAAAAAGTGTTCCAAAGATGCCAAACAATCACCCAAATCAGAGATATCAAGAGACCCAGAGACCATTAAAAGAGGTTTTACACCCAGAATTAAACCAACACCAGAAGTGACTGAAGAAGCCACACAAGAGGAAGAGTTGCCAGTGATCTGGGCCCATGTTTTACCACCAAAGGAAACTGAATGGGTAATGAGAGCATGCTTCTTCCTATATATATTAGCCAGACAAACCCAATCTTGAGAGGTAATCACATGCTTGCCATGACCACCAGAATTCTCACCCACAGAACAGACACCAGAAACATGACCAAACTGTTTACATGTCACACAACAGGCCAGAAAAAGACCAGCCCAATGCAAACCCACACCCTTGAAGATCAGAGCCGAACCAATAGCAGCCAATTTGGATGCTTCATTAACAAAACAAATGACAGCACACCTATCACAAACATACATAACCAGATTATGGCTAATAACACAGATCTTCTCACCATATGAATCCAACAGACCAGAAAGATCATGAACAGTAGTGCCAACTGGAAGAGTATAAAGCAATGCCTGATGCTGATCTCTGGATACCCACGCTTGTTTATCACTGATTGTCTTTGCCATACAAACAGAATCTTTTTCCACAAGCACAGACTATCTAGCTACAACCAAATCAGCCATCTCAGATGATTCATATTCCACCAGGGCCTTTTGCCAAAGACCAACAAGCTGCAACTTAACAGAAATAATCTTACCAAACTTGGAAAACACTGCCTCAATCGCTGATCTGAGAAGATCCACTAAGATCTCCCTGACAATTACTTCCCGATCTGAACAACTGTTTACCTTCCTGATATTATCATTAACAAGAATCTTTTCATTAATTGCCATTTCCTTAACCTTTTTTAAACTCAACTCTGAAGTAAAAAACAATTTTATTATGCCTGGAAATTTTGAGAAAGTTGACACCTCCCCAAAACCATCAATCTGATAAAAAATTTTTTTTATTGCCATCAACTTATTAACATTTGTTTTGCCAGTAACAGCTGACACTTCAATATCCAATGTGAATGATTTTGTTGAATTAAAACTCCGTTTTATCATGGCACGTAATTTGAGCAGCAGCAACTGATTGGACTCACCACTCACACGAAAAGGAAGTTCCAACACACCATCATCATCACTCATATGTTTAAACACAGACTGCTTTGGCAGGTTGTCTAGTGCACATGTTCGTGTGCAAGTCCTCTTTGGTGTTGCTTCATCTATGTCATCATTCTCACCTGATCCAGCATAACAGGCTTCTTCGGCTACTGTGGTCTCCACATACTCAGCATCCGAAAGATCACTCACACTGCTAGAAACACTACCAACCTCACTTCCCCAGAACACCACAGACTTGGCACCAGTACCTCCAACATTCTCCAGGCTCAGAGAGCCAGCAGACAAGTTGACCACATTACTGGCTGCAAACTTTTTCAGCTTCTTGAATAATGGACCACGAGAATAAATACTATCTATACAAGCTTTCTTCTTACCACCAGACTGAATTCTCAACCTAGCTGAACCAGCACCAGAACCACTGGCAGAAGAGTCTTCCAGTTTTATAACAACAAATAAAGGCGTAGGAAGAAAAATAACTACAAAAACAAAGGGTAAAAGGTAAAAAAAAAAGCTATTTCTGTGACAAACTTTCTTTGCTCCCATTGTAGTCAGAGGATTGACGAGAGAAAAAAGTTTTTTAATATTGGTTTATAAATTAATATTTTTATATTGTTAATTAATCTAAAAGTTTTAAATAATTTAAAAGTTTTAATAAGTTAAATTTTTTATATAATGAACAAAAATTTATTAATAATAATTAACAATATTTAATATTTAACCTTTTTAATATAATAACTAATTTATTTTAGTATTTGTTTTTTTTAATAAGTAATTTAATAAATTAATTTTATATTTATTAAACAATATAATTTAATACTTTTTTTAATTAATTAATAATACAAAATATTATATATATAAAAAAGAAATAATAAATAAAAATTAATATTTTATTAATAATTATAATTAAAAGTTATTGTTTTAATATTGTTAAAAATATTTAAATTAATATTAATATTTATTAATAATAAATAAATTTCAATAAAATAAATAGTAATTATAGAATTTAAATATTAAATAATCTAAATAATAATTTTATTTAAAAAAACATTTATTTTAAGTATTAAATTTCTAACTATTAAAGTTATTTAATAAATTAAATTGTATTTAATTGTATTTTTTTGTTTTTAATAATAATATTATATATATAAATTTTTCGAATTTTTAATAATTTTTACACTTTTTTTAAAATTTTTAAAATTTTTAAAATTCTTTATATTATATGATTTAATAATTTTTTACTATATTATTGACTAATTTTATGTTATATTAACTGTTATTTAATTTTCAAATTATTTTATAAATAATATTATGTTTTTTTTTAATATTAAATTTTAATAAAATTTACTTTTTTAAATAAACTTAATAATTTTTTTTTATAAAGTTAAAAATTTTTATTTTCAGTTTTTTAAATTGCAAATTGGTTATTTTTTCTAGTTAATTTATTTTAATATTTTTATAACTGAATATAATGGTATTATATTATATTTTTAAAACATTAAGTATAATTGATATATGATTTTTAAGTAGATAATTAACTGCTTTTTTTAATAAAATATTTTATTTATTGTATTATTGTTTTGTCAAATACTCTTTTGAATTTTGTTAATATATAAAATTTAAATATTTAGTTATTGTTTTAAGTAATAATAACAATATATTATTAGAAATTGTTTTTTTTTTTAATTTTTTTAATTGTTTTTTATTAATTTTTTAATTTAAATTATTATTAGTAAGTTTTTAAAAGTTTTTTTTACTTTTAACAATTTTTTACATAATTATTAGATTATATTATTTGTTTTTTTTTAAGTATTTTTATAACAATTTTTTTGGCTATTAATTATTATTTTTATGTCTAATTTTTTATTTTTTAATATTTAAAACAGTTATTAAGCATTTAAATAAATATTGTTTGTAATTTTTATTTTTATTGATTATTTTATTATATTTTAATAATATTTATATACTTTTTTAATTTTATAATATATTAGTTTTACTAATAATAATTGGTTCTAAATCTTATAAAATTTTATCTAATTTTATTAATATTTTTTATATTTTTAATTATAATATATATAATGTTTTAATATAATATAGTTTTAGTTAATTATTATGTATTGCTTTAATTAATTATAATTTATATGTTTTATTTCTAAGTATTTCTTTAATATAAATTTTCTATTTTTATTTTGGTATGATATAATAATACTTTGTTAATTTTAATTTTAATTGGTTTATTTAGTAATTAATTATTATGTTTTTTTTATGTTTTAATATTGTTAACTGTTTATTTTTTTTTGTTTTAATGTTTTTATTAAGTTAAATTTTTGTTTTAATAGTGTTTTTTTATAACTTTAGTTATTAATTTAATTAAATATATTATTTTTATTTTAACTAATAATATTGTTATTTTATTATATATTAATTAAATCAATTTTAATTTAATTAAATAATTGTTTTATTTTAATTGGTTTTAGTAGTTTATTTAATCTTATTTCTTTTTTTTTGCCAAATATTACAATTTTGTATTTATTAGATTATATTTAAATATTTAGTTAATTAATAATATAATTTTTTGGTTTTTTTAATTATTACTTTGCAATTAAAATATTTTGTTGTTAAGTTTAAATATATATTGAACAAAATTGTTTTTTTTGTTTTATTATTATTTTCAATAAATTGTTTAACTCTTATTAATTTTTTTAATATAATATATTTTAATAAATAAAATAGTATCTAAATTAATATATTTTATTTTGTTTATTTTAAGACAATTTTTTTAAATTACTAAATATTAATATAATATAATTATTAATAAATTTACTTATTTATTTTGTGTTTTTGTAATATATAATTAGTGTTTTTTATTCTTATTTTATTTATAATAAGTTATTAATATTTTTGTTTTTGTTTTTTTTTATAATAAAATTTATATTTAAATAACAAAAATACTGTTTTTTATTTAATATTTTTATTATTTACCAATTTTTTTTGTAATAATATTAAACTTTTGTAATTAATATAAATATTAAATTATTTTTTAAAATATTTATTTTATTTTATAATTGTTTAATAAATTGTTAAATATTCTAATACTAAAATTTTATAGTTTTATTTAGCTAAACTTAAGTTTTTGTTAACATATATTATTAAAATGCTCTTATTTATCTGGTTTTTATTGTAATATTATTATTTTTAATACTGTTTTAAATATATTAATTACAATTATGAACAATTTATTATAGTCAGATTAAAACTAAAGCTTTAATTAGCTTTTGTTTTAACTTTTTAAAAGCTTTTTGTGTATATTTATTTATTTATAATTGGTATTTTTGTTTACAATTAATAAAACAGCTAAGTAATTATTAAAAAGTTTAGATAAATTGTTAATAATATTCAGTTAGTTTCAGAAATTTTTTTAGTTCTATTAAATTTTTAAATTTTATAAAATTTTTTATTTTTTTGAATTAGTTTTAATATTATTTTTTCTATAATATATTTTAAAAACTTAAATTTTGTTTTTTTAAAAGAATATTTGTTGGTATTAAGTTTTAATTTAACTTTTTAAAACTGTTTAAATATTTATTGTACATATACTTAATAAAAAAAAGTTATAAAACACTTAATAATATTATTATTTTGTGTTTTATAAATAATAAAAATATTTATAAAAATTTATTTATAATTATATTAGCTATTTATAAATAACAAAAATGTATTAAAATAATAATTATTAATTAAAACAAAGATATAATTAACAATATTTAATTCATGTTTTTTTATTAACTTAAACTTTTTTGAAATTTTTTTTTAATAAACATAAATATTTAAAAATCTAAAATTTAATATTAAAATTTGAATGATTTAAAACCATTTTAATTTACTTTTTAAATAACCAATACAATTATCCAATTTGAATCTAATAAAGTATTTATAAGATTATTTACAAAAACAACTCAAAAAATAAAATTTATATTTCAAAATTTATTTCTTATATTACAAGAAAAATAACAAGTAATTTCATATAAATTTAATTAATAGTGTATTTAAACATATTAAAAAATGTATTAAAAAAAAGAATAAATTAATTAGTTATTAAGTATTAAATAAAATAAAAAGTTAAAAAAACAATAAAATATTTTATGATTTTTTTCTGTAAAGTATAGTAAAAATATTTATTAAAATCTTTTAAAACATGTTAATATTATTAAATAATTAATTATTAATTATTGAAAAATTGCCAGTATTACCTGAGTAGAAAAACCAAAAAGCTATGAGAAAATGTAACAAAAAAACATGACAAGAAAAACACAGTATAACTCGAGGTAATATAGAATAAACACAAGCAATAGCTAGTAATAATAAGCAATAGCTAGCAATAATGAGCAATAGCTAGCAATAGTAAAACAATTGAAAACAATCCTATAAAACCAAAAGAATGTATAAAAGCAAGTAGTTGTAGAAGTTGAAAAGACAGTTAGTTAGCAATCAATTTTACTTGGTATTATACTTATCATATATCCATAGTCCAAAATACAATAAATATCAAAACCAAAAAAAAAAGAAATCTAATTTACCAATTTATGTTCTCCAATATTACAGATTTCAATTAAAAAAATCAAAATCAGTATTTTTTACCTTTGTTTCAGAACAGATGTCATTAGCATAAACACCTCAAACTGTAACAATTTGGACCAATCACTCTTGATCACAGTGATTGATGGGAACTAATTCTTTTTCTTTCTTTTCTTTTTCTTTTCTTTTTCTTTTCTTTTCTTTTTCTTTTTTTATTTTTCTTTTCTTTCTTCTTTTGTTTGGAGTGGCAACATAAGAAAATCAACTGTCTTGGAATAGATTTTATGATAGCCTGGTAAAAAAAGGAAGCTCCTCCTAAGTTTTGGATATTAACATTATCTTAGTAGCTTACTAGAAGGGCGAAAAGACAACACTGGACCCTAATGACTGTGCTTATTAGCACAAAAAAGAAAGCCCACATTTGCGAAAAACATTGCAATTGACAAAAAACAAACTCTGTGCCTTATAACCAAAAAACTCAATGGGTAAATTTACATCCAAAAATAGATTTTTAGAGACTGATAACACTGATACAGTGGAAAAAGCAGACAATCTTGAAAGATAACCCTAAAAATAAAGCACCAAACATTATCATCATACTCTATCCAATTTATTTGTAACATTTGGTGCTTTTTGTGAGGTTATAAATTCACAGAAACAGAGCACCTCAGAGATACACAAAAGTGACAACTATTAGAACAATAGGAAAGGACCACTCCTTATACGGAAGAGCACTATTTCAATACTTTCGAAAAGATCTAAGAATACCAGCAGAAACCATCATCACAGAAAGTGATTTTTGCAACTATATCAACACAAAAATCAACTGCTTGTTAGGCTGCACAACTAATATAGGAAAACTTGGAGAACAAATCTATTAAAGCTTACTAGGGTACTCAACAACTACTACTACTTGAACAATTACTGAAACTCTATGCATAGTCAATATAGACATTAAACACTATGTGACACAATGGTTCCCTTAAGTACAACAACCAATAGAATCTGATCTGGAGAAATACAAGTACAAATTCAATAATTCTACAACTGCCCAAGACAAGTCCATGGTCAACAAAAAACCAAGATTCCTCTTCTCAACAATCTTTTCATATCATCAGACATTCCAAAGTAGAATTGTATTTAACCCATCTCTGGAAACCCAGTCGGAAACACCACAAACTCCTAGAAATTCACACTCTTGGGGTCAACACAGTTGGACCAAATCACTAAGAGAATACAGATCACTGTTTGGAAATCTTATCCCAACAGCCAGTCAAACAGAAAGAAACATGTCAACTCGGGAACAACTACCAGCATAAAACCCAACAGAATCAGCATCTTTTTTGATAGAAGAAACAGCTATTTTACAACCTATTGGTTTAAGCAACAAAGAAAAACAACCAGTATTAGCACCCAGAAAACACTTAAATATGCAGACACCAATTCCCTTAAATGCAACCAGTAACATTCTACCCATCAACCAGATTATGACTTACCAAGATATTGCTAAGTTAGAAAAATTCTCAGGGGAAAAAAACAATGCATATTTGTGAATTGTGGAAGCTGAAAAAGCAATCACCACTAACAACTAAGATGATGATAGAGTTATTCAAGCACTGCCATTCTTTCTAACTAGAACTGTAAACTCGTGGTATCAAAGCCTTGCAAAAAAACCAACCAACTTTAACACCTTTAAGCTTGCCTTTCTATAATACTTTTGCAACCCCAATACTTTAATTCAATTGCAGAATCAATTCAGCATAATTAAACAAAAAGATTATGAAGCAGTAACTACTTATCTTGAATAATTCAATCAAATTTTTTATCAAATATTAGCTATCAAAAAGGACTACTATATCACAGTACAAGTTCTTAATCAATTCATTAAAGAATTGTAGAGCAGTATTCTAAGATCTATAAGATCTCGTCATCTGACCAATTTACAAGACGCCATTGTTCTCACTTGTAATTTTGAGTTTGCAGAACAAGAAGCAAATCATATCCAAGCTGTTAATTTGGCCATTAATAGAACCTCTAACATTGACACAAAGATAATCCAATTAAGTGAAAAATTAACTCAGAAGATTAAGAAATTCTTAGCCAGAACTGTAGGAACTTACCAACTATTACAATGGAAAGAAAATAACAACAACAGCAGATACTTACAGCAACAGAACCATTAGCAACAACAACAACCTTAGAGATCTGATCCCCACAACTGTTACTACTGCCAGAAACCTGGACATATTGCCTGTAACTGCAGAAAGAAAATAATGAACCAAAATCAAGAAACCAATACCAGCAACCAAGATATTAGCAAAACTTGGTATCCCAATATTTCATCTTTTAAAATCAACCACTCCAGTATGCACAACAAGTCCCATATACTCAATCATCACCCCAGAATTATTATTAACTACTACTAATAATACAAGCAATCCTTCACTATCAAACTTCTCCTTTTAGCCAGTCCAGACCTTGAGCCATAGACTATAATCAGGGATGAAGAAATTCCAACAACAATTAGGCACAAACCAACAGTAGACTGTCCTGACCAATCTTTTGCAGTCCTGCCCAATTTTGACTAGTACCAACTGGATACCCGAATCAAGCTTCCTATCTTGGTCTTATGAAAGACCAGAATTTTGATAAATCTACATCTATGGAAGAGAGGAATGTAAAACAAATCTCCCAATCTTCTAAACAAACAAAAAGCAATATTTCACCAGCCACTATTATTGAGGACACCACCCTAGCCACCATATTTTTTTTTGACATTAATAATTTGAACACCCATAGTCTTTTTAGTGGAGCAGCCATCAATCAGGATAAACTAATAATGACCCTATATACCAATGCCAAAGTTGGAAAAATAGACATTAAATTAATTCTGAATAGTAGATCAGCCAGTAACATAAAGCAGCTCATGGACCAATTAAGTTACCAAGTAGACCATACTGCTACTGCTCGGATTATTACAACAGATAGAAACACAAAAACTCCAATAGAAGAAATTGACAACTTCTTCTTCAAAATTAATGGAATCTAAATCCCTACCAAAGTACTTGTTATGGAAGCTACTTAATATCAAGCTCTGGTAGAAAATAATTGGTTGTTGAAAGCCAATGCTACTCTCAACTGGAATACCCAAAAACTTCAACTCATGTTTAACAGACAGTATGCCTGAGTTCTAGCTACATGCAGATACTTTAAAACTCAACATATTAAGGAACCCCTTATTAAATTTAAAGACACATCACTACCACTGACCATCAAGATCTATCAGGTTTTATGGGCAGATGATTATCAAACTAAACTATCTCCACTACCAATCTGGGAAGAAAAAAGAAAAGGCAGAGCCAAAGAAAAATCCCAATTGTCATCACTAAGATATGTAACCTCAAACCAAAGAAATCTATTTTACCAACCTTTAAGACTAATATATGTCAATTGTGGAAAGAAGCTATCCATTATGGGTGCATGTATTAGAGACAACAAAGAATGGCTCACCACTACCAAATACTACTGCAGACCTTGTTTACTGGAAAGATTTGGATAACCAAAACGATAAAGCAAGTGGGACAACATGCCGTGCTTTGCATGTGGCAAGATTCTGCCCAATAAAAGACTTTGGAATGATATGCCTGGCAGAGGAAAAACATGTGATGAAACTTGTCAGTACACCATATTAATCAACAATTGGGTACAAAAAGGAATCCCTATTAAGAATGCTTAGAAACAAGCACTCAATAAGCTGGACAGTTATCCACACAATGATCATGAAATCTGAAGAATGACAAGTGCCAAAGCCAAAGATGCCATGTCCAAAAAAATACGAGAAATCAAGGACAACCCTTGAACACCCGAATATAATGGATCTGACTATTTTATGGATGATTTTATCATAGATGACTCTGATGTATTTTAGAACTGATATTAAGAATTGGCCCCAATCCAAAAAGAGAAAAAACAGTGGTTAGTTGATCTAAATACCAAACTATGCAATTACTGCTTAATTCCTTGCCACTTTTAATACTGTAACAAGTGTGATCTCATGTTCAATTTATCTCCCAGAATCCTATATCTAATCACCAAATTACTTGAGCCTGAGGAAGAAGAGAAATTACTTGCCAGGAACATGTTATTTCAAAAGCTGAATCAGACTACCA
>JAAOMT010000303.1:7637-63842 GCA_016748015.1 Geosiphon pyriformis
CTTGACAACAGTTTCGGATACAATAAAACGATTTAAAGAAACTGGTTCAATTGATTCAAGACCTCGTTCAGGACGTCCACGTTTATTTACTCACCAAAAATATCGCCGACTTAAACGTTTAGTAACACTTAATGGAAAAATTTAGAAAATTACTATAAAATTATAAATATGTTGTTTATTTTGTTTTATTTTATAAAAAAATAAATATTATTGTTAAATAAAATCTTGTTCGGAAACTTTTGGACACTCTCTGTATATAGCTAATTATTTATATTAATCAAAATTAAATTAAGTTAAAATTACAGAAATAAACTTATTTACAGCAATTATTTTGTGTATAAAAAAATTAAAATATCATTATTTTAGCTATTTTACTTATCTATTTAATAGTATTATCTGTATTAAAATTAATTTTAAAAGTTTAAAGCTTTTAAAAATTATAATTTAAATAAAAATCTTTTTATTAATTATATTATTAAAAATATTTATATCTTTATTATTAATAATTATATTTTTTTATATAAGTAATATATTTTATTTTTAAAAACAGTAATCTGTTTTTTAATTATAATGTAATTATCTTTTAATTTAGTATACAAAACAAAAAAAGCATTAAACAACTTAATTACTAAAACAATTAAAATATTTTTTAAGTTTAATAATAAATTTAATTAGCAATATTAATACAACTAATTTAGATTTTAAAGAAACTAATCTATAATTATTTAAAATTTATATTAATAGCAATAATAAAAACAATTAAAGATATTATAAAAAAAAACCAACAAAACAATAATTTTAATATAAAATTTAATATTAATAAAACAAGATTTAAAAATTTTAAAATTAATTATAAATTCAAACAAAAATTTAAATAAAACAAAAAATATATTTTATAATCTAAAATTAAGTAATTTTTATTATTATTATTATTTAATAAGTGCAATTCAATTGTTATTTAATATACAAAATTAAACCAAATAATTTTAACTAAATACAACTTATATGCTTATTATATATGATTAATTATTTAAGCTAATCTAGATTACACTATATATTTATATGCACAATCAGATTACAATTAATACCAAAAAAAAAAGCACAAAACAACATTTACCAAAACTTATTACCATCAATTTAATAATACTAAATATATAAATTACTTTATCTAACAAACTTATATACAGTCTACCAACTACCTTAAGCATTACATTATCATTACTTATTAACTTATTTTTTTCTGTCTTTGACTTGAGCTTGATTCTAGCAGATCATATTTTTTGTTAATAGAAATTAACCAATTAACAAAAAAAATTTATTAGTACAGAAATCACTTTCTTCATATTATTATATATTGCCAAAACATTTTTAAGCCAATCTTTTATAACAAAACTTTTGTAAAACACTATGTATAAACCAATATTAAAAAGACAAGAAAAGAGAGATTACAATACAAAAAAAAATACAAATGTTTTTTTACTAGTTAGTAATAACCCAAAAATTAACATAATTTATAATTAATTTTTTCTATTAGTTTATATCTTCTAAACATATAAATAAATAATCCAAAAACTTTATTTTTTTACAAAATAAACAAAAAACACTTGAATATAACTTATTATACAATTTTTTATAAACAATTACTAAGAGCCTTCTATAAATAGTTTTTATTATATATGTTCTAAAATTGGCTAAAGTTTTGTTAATAAAACTAACAAACATATAAAAATTAAAATGTCAAACCAAAACTATTTGAATTTAATTTATATTACAAATAAAAAAGTTAATAACAATTTTTATACCAAGATCTGTTTTTTAATACATATTAACAATTGTTTTATAAATATCTTAAACAAAATAATGTGTATTATCAAATATAGCCTAATTATTAACCATCAAATATTATTCCAAAATTTCAACTGGAAGAAAAAAAAAATAGATGTTATCTTTGACCAGTTTATTAAGATAATTATTACCAAAAGCACTTGAATAATTCTTAATCTTTGACCAGACTATTTTTAAATTCTTGTTTTTTATTAAATTTAAAATATAACATTTTTTTATCCAATATCAGTTGTAAAAGTCTGATCTAAACAAACTGAGTTCTAAAACATATGCATTAATAGTTATTTAACTATTCAAATACAAGACTATTATATTAAAAAAAAGCACTATTACTTAATAAAAATTAACAAAAATCAAAAATAATAATATTAACCAATTATTAAATAATAATAAATAACACAGATTAACAAATAAAATTAAAAAATATGATGTATATATGATAGCATACAAAATATGCACAAATATGCCCAATTTAATATAATTATAAACAAGTAAGCCAAGAGACACTTATGGTTAAATAGAAAGTTTAATAGCATAGCAATTATTTATTAATTAGTTAAAATAGACACAATTATATATAACTCAAAATATGTATATATATAATAGCTTTCTAACTAAAAAAAAGACAGACAAAAAAAGAATAATAAAAAACAAATAAAAATCAATTAAATAAAACAAATAAAAAAAAAGTAAAAAAATTAAATTATAAATTTAAAAAAAGCTAAAAAGTATGTTCTTTAAGTTTTGTCTTATAATATTTACTAATACTAAGATCAATGGAATTGAAAATCTTTTTTTTTATAATTTGGTCTTTTATAAATGATCCAAAAAGCCACTATCTTCTTCTACTATTGTTTTTTTATTAATAAAAACAACAATAAAAACATTTAATATATCAACAAAAACATAAATAAGATTCAAGCTTAACAAAATTAAAAACACATTAAAAAGATATTAACTACATAAAATTACCTAAAAACCATTTATAATAATATTTTAGCCAAAATTTATAATCAACTTAAAAATCCAAAACAAGTTTTTTATATTTTTGAAAAATAATCTCTGATTAAGATTATTTTACAAATACTAATTTTGTTGAATTCTATTTTTTATTTTTAATCCTCTTTGAATTTATTAAAAATAGAGTACTGTTTTATTACAAGTAAAAAAAATACAGATATTTGGTATTAGTATAAGATAAAAAGAGTATTTTTATAAAAGTCTTAAGAAAAAACACAATTAAAAGTGTAGAAATATGACAAGAATTCTTCTTAAAAAACTAGTATAATAGTAACTATTAACAATGATTTTAATAGAAACTTTATGTTATATACCAAATTTAATAACAAAAACACTTACCAGAAAAAATTATTTAATATTTGTTAAAAATTTAAAAAAAACATATCAAGCCAATTCTCAAATTCTTAAATAAAATAATAATAATAATCTATTAAATAAAAATTCAACATAAATTAAAATCAACACTAATTAAGACTAATATACTTATTCTCACATTAAAATTAAATAATTTTTTATATTATTACTTAATCTAAAAAGCTATAAAAATTAATTATAATACAATTACTAAAAGAAAATAACTTATAATAGCACATATTTTAAAGTTAAAACAATAGCTTATAGCTTAATTATTATAGAGAACACCAAACCAAACACTCTAATATCAATATCTATATTTATATTTGAAAAGTAGACAGTCATCTCTTTAGCTATTTTTAACTTGTCTAAATTTTTTAGCAAGCTATTGGTATACAAATCAAAAGTATTAGTCCAAATCCCATGCAAAAAATCTCTGATTAAACCAAAATCATCTAAATTTAAGACATTATAAAACACTAAGCCCAAGTTTTTTGTTACATCTTTAACAACAACTCTTAGTTTACCCAAAAAACCAGATACTATAATAAACTAAGATAAAACAAGACTCTTTAAATCTAACCTTTTCTAATGACAAAACATCTTTCAAAAAATCAACACACCATGTTTGTTTAAAAGCCTGTTATTAAAAACAACACCAAAATATCTCAAAAAAACTATTGTCTTATAGTAAATTGTCTTCTCCAAGATATTAGACATGAAAAATCTGTCTAAATTGCAAAAAATTTATAGTAAGTTGTTTGTTAATGAAATTTTATTATCCAAAAAAACTTTTATTATTTTGACAAAAAAATTGTTTACAGAACTAATTTTTAATCTAGCAGGATATTATAAAAAATTAACCAAAGCCCAATTTAAAACTTGTAAATCCAAAAACCAATAATTAAAAAAACAGCTGAAAACTTATTTAGAATTAGCAAACAAAATAATTGAGACCACTTTATTTTTAATCTATAACTATTCAAAAAACTTCAAATTATATAACAGCAAATGATACAAAGCTTTATTGAAAAAATCTTTAAGTAACTTAACTTTTAATCTTAAATCTTTTCTAATTAATGCATCTTATTTGTGGTAAACATTAATTAAAATAAAACTAAACTGCATATAATAATTAATAATAGACTATAAAACAGCAAAAACCAAGTAACAAAACTGTTTATCTAAATTGTCTTTTTCAAAACCATATTTGCAAAATATTTAACATTCAAATAAATCTTATTCAAACTAAACTTAGAAAAATTTTTAAGTAATAGTGTAACTTGTCTTTTTTACAATCAATATAAAACATCTATTAATATATATTAAAGCATTTTTTACTTTCCAATTGATGAAAATAACTACTGTTTTATTATTATTAATTAAGATATTCTTAATTTTAAAAAACTCACTAACAATATTCAAAATATACTAAATTAAAATTTGACCATTTTCTACTTAAATAGTGTTATTAATAAAAGCTTTAGCTACAAAAAATGAAGTTTTTTTCTTTGTGTTCTTTATTCTGTTTGTTTTGACTACAAATTTTGTATTAACTTAATAACTACACAAATTTTCATGTTTCTTGACCTTATGTAAAAGAAAATCATAAAAAATTTTTTAAAGAAAAAGTAAAAAGACTTTACTTTAGTCCAATCTATAATGCATATAATAATCTCTTAAAAGCCCAAAATCAGTTATAACTCTGTTAATTCTGTCTTAATATATGCTGCCAAAGAAATTAATAAACTGTTTACATATTTTAATACATCTTAAATTGACTTTAAATAATATTAATTGACTGAGTTATATGCTTTATATATATCTTGTAAAACTAATTACAACTTTTTAATTTTTTCAAAGCATCTATAATAATTAAGCCAATTACAAATACTGGAAACCAAATCAATATTCTCTTTAATACTAAAAAATTATTTTTACAAAAAGCACCAGATTTGTTGTATGCTAAAGAAATTCAGTTTAAAAAGATCTTTAACAAAATTTTTCTGGCTGTTTTTATTAAAACTATTAGCTTAGTATTAGTTAGCATACTATCTTATTTATAAGACTTTAAAATTATAGAAACTTATACTTTTTTTTATAAAATAGAAATCATATTAACATTTAAACAATAATTCAACAGAATCAAGAGACAATTTATAACTTTAGAACTATAGTGCTTTTACAATTTATTTAAAATACCAGATAAATTAATGGCCTTGTTATTAAGTAAATTCTTTATAGTTTAAGTTAATTTTTCTAAGCTAAATTGTTCTATAACTTCAGAAAATAGTCTATTATTAACATAATTCAAAAACATATACTACCAAGATCAAAAGTCTGACATTACTTTAAACACAATTTTCTTTTTTGTTTAATCTTTCATTATTTTATTTACTTTGTTTTTTACCATCTTAAGTTTCAAAATTAAATCTTTGCCAAACAATTTATAAAAAAGCTTTTCAAAAACACTTTTAATTATGAAACTTTTGTTTGTATAAAAGTCTTCCATTTTTTATTAATTGTATTTTTAATTATAATTATCTTTACAGCTTTAGATTTCTAATATTTAGACACCCAATATTTTTTTTGACTTTTAACAAATAAAAAAGAACTTTTTTATTTTTTGTTCTACTTTTAATTAGAAAAGACAACTCAATAAAAACACCAGTATTTAAACTTAACCAAATTTGTCTAAAACAATTAAATTTAATAGTATTTCCCAAAAAAAAAGTCTTAACAATCTTTGAAACTAAAATCTTTAATCTGTAAAACCTAAAAAACTGCTTATTTCTAAAATTACCAAAATTCTTAAACCAATTTCTGAGAAAGACTTTATTTGTTAACTTAACTATTATCATCTTTAGAAAATTCTATATTATATTCAAATTATCTTGTTTTTTTGTATCTTAAAACTTATTAAGCATACAAAACATTTTCTTTAATGAATATTTTTTAAATTGAATCTACTTTGAACTATCTATATTCTTAAAGTTAAATTTTTATTAATTTTTATTAACATGCTTCTGAACTGTATTTAAATATTTATTCAGAAAACTATTCAAGTTAAAAAAAACTACAACAGCCAAATAATTAGTATTAAAAAAATCAAAAGCATTATTAACTCTTTGTTTAAATACAGCTGTTAAAAAATGTTTACTAACAAAAATAAAATCAATAATCTTTTTTACACCTCTTAAATTGCTCTATGTTAAAAAATTAGTAATTGAATTACCTGATAAAAAATTATGCAAATTTAAATTAAAGCATTTTTTGAAATTCATATTATGTTTCACACTATTTTTATTGAAATTACTCTCTAATATTACATAAAAACTTGAATTAACTATCTTGGCAATGCAAAAGTTTACATTAAAAATCTGATTAAATCATATACCAATTAAAGCTTCAGCATAAAGACCTAAAATTATGACCAAAAGTTTCTTGCTAAATAACAAATAAATTGAGAAAAAATAACCTGAAACCTTAGAAACTTTATACACATGTTAAGCAAAAATATTATTTATTATTATTGCTACCTTTAAATTTAAATAACCAGAATTCAAACTAGAAACAAACATCTTTAAATCCAGAAACTTGTTTTTAATCTAAGATTCAGCCTGTTTTTTTAACTTAGTCTTAATAATTATAAAAACCAAATTGCATTGTATTATCTAATAATATTTTTTTGTTTAGTTATATTGTTTATTTCTTTAATATTGCACATAGCAAATTTCCAAATAAAATCAGTTATTGAGAAAAAAAACTGTTAAAAAACCCAAGCCAATATATAATTGATCTAATTTAATTAAACTGAGTCAATAACATCTTCAAGTATAATTAATTTTGATTCTAGTCTGCTTATTTTGGCTGTTAAAATCTTAAAACTGTTTGAATTTAAACCTGAAATTTCAATAGTCATTAGTAAAAAAAACAAAAACAAATTCTGAAAGTTATTTACAATTATACTTAAATTCAAATTTAGATTTAATATTAATAAAGAAGCTAAAACAGAAGATTAAAAAATAAGAGTCATGAATATTAAGTTCATATTACTAAGCCTTGTTACTCATAGAAAGGAAAGAAATATAGGAAAATAATAGACCAATAAGAGAATAGTAGTTAGCATGTAAGCACATTGCTCAGCAATGTGGAGCAATATCAGAAAATTAGGACACATTGCTCAAGAAATTATAGCACATTACTTGGGAATGTGAGCGATCTCATAGAACTCAAATTATGTATATATAGTGATAGCATTAGAAGTAAAAAAGACAGACCTTCCAGTTTAGATTTAATTTAAGCAACTTTCCAACTCACAATTATCTAATAAATAATTATTTTGTTATCACAATCCATTCTCCACTATTAATACTTCATGTTGATAGACATTGATACTTAACCACACTGGAACAATAGCTCTTAATCATGGCTATTAATGAGATACTAACTTGTACATTGTCTTGGCTATTTTTTTATTTCTTTTATTTTCTTTTCTTTGATTTTATTGTTGTATACTAATTGATTGAAAAATAAAGTGCTGAGTTATTGATGTCACAGATAGCTTGGTAAAAGACCCAGAAATAAGAGTAATAATATATATATTAACAGATAACTTACCAGAAAGACATGACTGCCAGAATAAATCTGGCCACCAAGCTTAGAAAGAAATTGGAAAGCAACTGAAACAAAATTGCAAATACCAACACTATTAAATCTCTGTCTATTATATAAAAGACTCATTTGAAAAATCTTTAGAACACTAAAACCTTCAGATCATTATCATCAACACAAATAGCTTTTGAGCACCACGTTACAGATTTGTTATTTAACTTGAGACCCCAAATAATTATCTGTAACATTTGGTGCTTCCTGTAAGGTATAATCCTACAAAGAACCAGCACCAACAACCCCATCCAAAAGTGGCAGAATCAGAAAACGTCAGAGCAAACCATCTAGAATTTGCCAAGTCCTTATTTCAACATTACTGTCAAAACCTCGGATTAACCAGCAACCACTTATTAGCAGAATCAGTCTTCAATTTCTACGTCAATGAGAAAATTGCCTATTTGTTGGGAACTCCAGTAAATACCAAGACAGCAAGAGAAACCTTCTACAACAAATTAATCCAGAATACTAGCCTACCAACAAATCACAATTTCACATTCATCATTACTGAAATCAATAAAGAAATTGAATATCATATTCAACAGAGATATCCTATTACCTACACAAGCAAAAACAAAAGAAAGCTACAAACATTAGCAGTAACATCTCAAAAGATATAACCACCTATTTAGAAGAAAACCAAAGTTGAGTCTCCAAACAACCTATCTTACCACTATACTTCTGGAAGTGTCATCAATATATTATCAACAGACATGTCCACATTAAATACAACATCAACATTTGGACATTTTCTATTCCAAAGTAAACAAAGGAAAAAAAATTTACTAGGATCTTATGACACATATTTTGAAGGATTTAAATCACAATCACCAATGCCATCAGGACTCCGATTACTGTTACCTCAACCAGATTTTGGAACAGTAAGTCTGTGGAAAATTACTGAATTGGAAAAAAAACAAGAAGAGGAAGAAGAAGAAAAAGAATCTAAGGATCAAGAATTTACTTACCAAAACCCAATCCTAGAAAACCTGGAATTTGAAAACCTGAATTTTCAAACCCAGCAAAATCTAAATCCAGAAAATTCAGAAATTGACACTCTGAATATTTAGACACTGCCAACTCAGAATAATCGAAACTCTGATCTAATTAATCAACCAAACTTATCTCCAGTAATCATTATTGATCAACCACCGATTAATCCAATAGCCAAACCCATATCACCACCATTTCAACTACTATCCCAACAACCCATACAACAACAACCACTTCAACAATCACCACAACAATCCAACTTAGATCCAATGGCCTATGCACCAATTGCAAAACTTGATAATTTTACCGGCAAAGAGGACGACACTCAAGTATGGCTAAATGATGTGAGAAAAGCCATCACAGCCAACAGATGGAATGATGCCCAAGCAATACAAGCCATTCCCTACTTTTTTAACAATACTGCTGATTTGTGGTATCAAAGTTTGATTAATAAACCACAAGACTTCAATGCCTTTAAAGTAGAATTTTTAAGATACTTCAGCAACAATAACAGTATCAACCAGTTAGCCAATACATTCAGCACCATGAAGCAAGGAGAAACAGAAGCAGTCACCACTTACTTGAAACACTTCCATAGAAATCTGCACCAAATCTAAGCAATTAACACCAACTATTTTACAGTGCCACAGATCCTTAACCAGTTTATCCATGGCCTGCACAGCAGCATCTTGCAACATATACATCCATTACATCCAGACATCTTTCAAGATGCAGTTACACGTGCCAGAGATTTTGAATCTGCTGAGTCTGAGGCCAACTATGCCCAAGCCATTAATCTAGTGATGAATAAATCATCTGAATTGGATTCCAAATTGGAGAAATTCAGTGAAACAATTCATCAAAAGATAGAGGGATACTTAGCTAACAACAATCAGACAATTTATCAAACACTACAACAATGCAATAATCAAGGAAACTTTAATCACTCCCAGAATCAACCACGTTTATCCTCATCGACCAATCAACAGTGACAATAAGAAATGTGTATTTGCCACTATTGTGGTAAACAAGGACATATCCAAATTGACTGCTGCCAGCATTTAAATAACCACTGATTGAAAATCAATATCAAAACTCCAATCACCAGTTCCCAACTCCAAATTATCAATCAAACCCAGCACAATATCAAACTGCTTACCTGCCAATAACGCAGCAGCCAATCTATCAACTGCCAATATACCAACTACCAGTTTATCAACCGCAGTCCCAAACAATTTATCAGCCCCAACTACTAGTGATATATTAACTGCAGCCACAATTAATTTATCAATCTTAAACATCAATCCAAACCCTGCCAAATCCAGCTACTATAACATCAGAAAACCTGAGATCCAGAATTACTCAAAACTGGAGATTGGCAATAGTTGTTCATCAACTGATTCTCAGCTCCTTTCACCAACCAACAGGATCACATTCTCAGAATTCGGGAACTGGGTATGCCCAAAACCTGAATTCCCAAAACTATTTAAGTCTCTTGGTTACCCCAGAAGATGCCCAATCCAATGAACCAGAAACCAACCTATAATCAACACTTACCAGCAATATTCCACTAGCCACCGTCACAGAAGATGAGTCACTTGCAGCCATATTTTCTTTTAAAATCAAGGAACCATCAGAAGTTCCTTTGTTCAGTAAAGCCACTCTTGAGAAAAAATCCATCATAACAATATATATTGATGCCAAAATTAATGGCCATTCCATCAAACTGATCTTAAATAGTGGATCAGCTGGCAGCATCATCACAAGACAGCTCATGGACCAATTAGGTTACCAAGTTGATCAAGCTGCCAGTGTAAGAATAATTACAGCTGATGGAACCACAAAAACACCCATTGGTGAAATAGATAACCTACCTATTAAAATCAATGGCATCATTGTACCAATTAAGGTATTAGTCATGGAAACCACTCAGTACCAAGCACTCATTGACAACAACTGGCTGTTCAAAACCAACGTAACACTAGATTGGACTACCCAAGAGCTGCAAATTAGCCAAAATGGCCAACACGCACAAGTACCAGTCATGTGTAGACATTTCAGACCCAGCCATGTCATGCCAACACCACTAATTGACTTTGAGGAAGAAGAGAAGAAACCTACCTGGGAAGCATACCAAGTTTTGTGGACCAACAAGGAGCACAACAAACTGCTACTAATCCTATTGTGAGATGACAACGCTAAGGAAAAACAAAGAGAGGAACTTATATGGGAAACTGATGACCTGACCTGAACTGACAACAATAAAAACAAACCAACATCAAGCTGGGAATGGGAAGAAAATAATCAAGGAAAGGAAAAAAGAAAAGAAAAAGAGAAAGAAACAACACCTACCAGCACTACTATTTATAACTCATACACTGACCCATTACCACCAACTAATTATCATCGACCAAAGCTGATATGTGTTGATTGTGGCAAGAAGTTGTCATCAATGGGCGCATGCTGTGGTGACAATGAAAAATACGCAACAGTAACCCAATTCTACTACTGTGCGTGTGTCATAGAACAGTTTAAATAACCAAAGAGAAAAAGAAAATAGAACAACAAACCCTGCCTAACTTGTAGAAAAACACTACTTGACGAAGGAATGTGGAATAACATTCCTGGCTGAGGAGGAACATGCGACAAATTGTGCCAATACACGATTCTTATTAGCAACTGGGTTAGGAAAGGGACACCAATTGAAGCTGCTTAGAGAAGGGCCATGCAGTAATTGGACAGTTGCCTGCACAATGACGATAAAATATGGCAAATAGCACTTGCCAAAATTGAAGACATGTTATCAGAAGAAATCAGAACAGTTAAAAACAACCCACCAGAACCCATAGAACTTGACTGAGATCCAGAACCAGTCATAAATTTTCTAGATCCAGAGCAATTCCATGAACATTCCCAGGAATTAACATCCACAAGGGAAAAACAAGAGCAACATTTGAAAGAAATAAACACCCAACTATGTGACCACTGTTTGATCTCATGTGACTTTTAATATTGTAATGAGTGTGACCTCATTTACAATCTACCACCATGCATGATCTACACAATTCCTGAGAAAGAGGAACCAATCAGCAGCTATGCATTAGAATCGGAATCAATTTTCGATTCCAATTCAAACTCTGACAATGATGATGACAAAAAAACTGGTTCCAGCTCCATTCAAAATGGCAATAACAATGACTACAATTCTAACTCAGATTCAAACTCCGACTCAAAATATGAACAATACATCACACTTCCTGATCTCACCAAGGAACAGAAACTTAAATAGTTCAGTGATAATGATGAAGATATCATGCCAGAATGTGCACATGATACTGATGCAGAATTTGACCTGAGATATTCAGAAAAAAATGCCATCAAATTAGAACCCCATTCATGCACTTGCATTGATCTGAAAATAGCACTGGAAATTTCAGCAACAACAATAGTTCAATTAGCATTTAGGAGTAGTTTAGCAAAAAGAGGAATCAACATCAGAGGAAGAATAATTGATGCAGAATACATAGAAAATATCATTGTTATACTACAAAATAATTCAGAAAAGACCTATGTTATAGAGCCAAATAAAAAGATAGCACAGGCAATATTTCTACCTCTAGTGAAAATAGCTCGATTAGTATCAGTGGGAAATAGAGAGGAATTAGGGATTACAGCTAGAGAGATACAGGGATTTGGATCAATGAGTCGAATAAATATACCAGTTAATATGGCAGAGGAAGAAATTGTTAACAAAGAAGAAATTATTTCAATCCATTAAACAATTTCTATTCCACCATATGACCAGTACATAGTAGTTATAGAGAGAAGAGTAAAGGATCAGATCCAAATTTTTGAAGCAGAAGCAACACTTTGTGAGTCAGAAGAGATTGGTTTAATCAATCTATACATACCAGCCAAGAACCACAGACATATCAAAATTTCTATCTATAACAATACAGAAGACATCATTGAAATACCAGCAGGAACCACCATCGGATATCTAATTACTGAAGTTGAAGACCAACCACCAGACTCCATTCCAGACTTTCCACAGCTTTGCAGATATGTTGATATCACATCACAAACAATCTACAGACAAAATGAATATTATTTGCTCCAGACAGAACAATTGGAACAAATGAACATAGGAAACTTAGATCCACTACAACGTATACAGCTCAAGATATTGCTCAATAATTTCAATAACATCTTTGCCAGCAAGAATAAATTCGGTAGAACTGACATAATTCAGCATCAAATCAAGACTGGAGATGCAATGCCAATTAAACAAAGAGCATACAAAGTACCACTAGTCTGCCATGAAATTATTTGTCAAGAAATCAACCAAATGCTTGACAATGGGTTAATTCAACCATCAATGAGCCCATGGTCATCACCAGTGGTACTAGTCCATAAGAAAAATGGGAAAATCCACTTCTGTGTAGATTACTGGAAACTGAATGAAGTAACAAAAAAAAATAGCTATTCAACTCCAAAGATCCAAGAATTATTCGACACTTTCAGTGGAAAAAAATGGTTCTCAACGTTAGATTTAAACAGTGGTTACTGGCAAGTAGCCATGAAACCGGAAGATAAAGAGAAAATGGCTTTCACAACAAGAGAAAGAAATTTCGAATTCAAAGTAATGCCATTTGGATTGATGAATGCACCAGCAACATTCCAATGGCTTATGGAAATTGTTTATACTAGACTATTATGAAAATCAGTAGTAGTATATCTGGATGATACCAATGTGTTCTCAAAAACATTTGATGATCATTTATATCATCTTCAACAAGTGTTTGAAAGACTCAGAAGAGCAGGATTAAAGTTAATTGCCAACAAATGTTTTTTTGAAAAGACAGAATTAAAATTCTTGGGACATGTTGTGAGCAAAGATGGCATTAAAACAGATCCAAACAAGATTGAAGCTGTCAAAAACTTTTCAGTACCAACTAATCTCATGAAATTAAGAGCATTCTTGGGATTGGCTGGATACTACTGCCACTTTATTAAAGACTTTTTTAAAATAGCTCAACCATTCCACCATCTTCAAACCAAAAATGTAAAATACGAATGGACAGAAGCTCAACAAGAAGCTTTCAACACATTAAGAAGAAAGCTTATCCAAGCACCAGTATTGATCTATTCAGATCACAGCAAACTATTCACTATTACCACTAATGCATTAGGCCAAACATTAAAAGCAATATTATCACAGAAAAGACCAGATGGAAGAAAACACCCAATAGCATATGCCAACCAAAGCCTAATGCCAGCTGAAAAGAACTATGGAACACCAGCACTAGAACATTTAGCAATCTACTGGGCTGTCATGAAATGGAAAGAATACTTAAGCCAGAAGTTTAAAGTGCATACTGATTACAAAGGATTGACTTCAATTCAGAAACAAGAATTTGGAGACAACTAACATGTCAGATAGAAAATAGTACTTTCACCATATAAATTTACAGTACACTATAAAAAAGGAAAAGACAATGGAAATACAGATGGTTTGTTGCAAATGAAACAAATCTGAACATTTTGACTAAAAATATAACAAAATCCAAACATTGAACACAAAAATATAACAAAAGATGAACACACAAAAATATCAACAACTCTAACACTATATAAATACTCAACAGTTCAAGGAGAAATTATCTCAAAATAAACGAAACAACATTAAACAACAATCAAAATATTTTATCAATCATCAAAATATACTTTACTGAAAGAATAGACGAGATCCAGATTGATCAACCAGAGTAATAACAGAACCAGAAAAAAAGACAATACTATTCAACATGCACTCTGATCCAATGGCAGAACATTTTTACAAAGAAGTAATCATAGAAAGAACTAGAAAGAGATACTATTGGCCATCTATGTATCCAGACATCATCCAATATGTTCAGAATTGTGATGCTTGTCAAAGAAGAGGAGAAGCAAGACCAAGTGAACTATTAAGACCAATCAAAGTGAGACAACCATTCAATCACATTGGAATTGACTTAGTTGAACCATTAACAATTACCAGCAAAGACAACAGATATATTGCAGTAGTCATAAATTATCTTACTAAATGGCCAGAAGCAAAAGCCATTCAAAGAGCAGATGCAGAATCTGTTACTGAATTTGTCCATCAAAATTTGATTTGTCGACATGGATGTCCAAAAGAATTATTATCAGATCAAGAAACTCACTTTGTGAATAAAACATTGGCAGAATTAAGTCAAAGATTTGGAATAAAAAGACCATTATCATCATCATATCATCCACAAACCAATGGATTAGTTGAAAGATTCAATAGAACATTATGCAAAGCAATTGCCAAAATCAGCCAAAAAAATCAAGAAGAATAGGATTTGTTTATATCATCTGTATTATTTACTTATTAGACAATAAAGCAAGATACCACACAAGCAACACTATTTGAATTGGTATATGGTAGAACAGCAACATTACTAATTGAAATAGAAGTCAACACATATCCAACTGAACCAATAACAGAAGAGAATTTTCAAGAAACTTTGTTGAGAAGAACATATAATCTAATGGAAACTCTAGAAAACAAACAACGAAGAGCAGCTGATAATATACAACAGTCACAAGAAAACAGAAAGAAAGACATAATAACCAATTACCAGATAAACCAGTTGAATTCAAGATTGGAAACAAAGTACTTCTACATTGTACCAAAGCAGAAAAACAATAGAGTAGAAAGTTTGACCCCAAATAGGATGGACCATTTTACATAGAAAAAATTCTTGGAAATAGAGCTTATAAATTAAGATGGAACAACAAAATCTTAGCCAAAGCAGTACATAATAATCGACTGAAACCATATCACCATACAGTGTTATCATCCACCAGTAATATTTCACAATTAGAAGTACAGAAAATACTAGTCCAACCAGATGAGATTCCATGAGATTTGAAACCAATCATAATCATTGGACCAAACACGTAAAATTAAACAAGAAAAGAGTATATAAAGACATAATATACATAACAAAAGTAACAAAGAAAAATGGAAATACCAGATCATATTCACACTATAGTTCAACAATTATTTAGGCATTAAGTCAACAACAGTTAGACATGGAAATTGTCATTAATAACCAAACAATTTGCTATCAAAACACCAAAAGAAAAACAAAAAACACACAATATTAATGGCCAACAAAAAATAATAAAAACTGGTCAGATAACTTGATAGAAAAAGTAAAAAACACTTTTGGGAAAATATCTATCATGGCACTAACAGAAGAGCTTACAAAAGAAAATTGGAAGCTATGAACAAAACAACTCCCAATATTGTACTGTTACTACCAATTAGGTCAAAAGTTGAATATTCAGGAGTTGTATATCAACAAATCCAAGAGAATATTCAACCAAGACATAATACAACAAATGAAAGAATTTATTGAAAAGAAACCAAATTCAGCACTACACGTTAAAACAATTTACTGATTACACAACATATTTTAGAACTATCCAGAAATACTGTTATACTCTGACATGGAAATGATAACCATTAACCAATAGGGAAGAATGAACAATGCACAAATTGAAAAAATAAGGAGTAGAGTGGAACAGATACTATTGGAAAAAAAAGTATTCAACATAATTCAAAATGAGAATTTTGACAGAGCTTAATATTAAAAGAAGAAGATAATGTTACTCATAGAAAGAAAACAGATATAGGAAAATAATAGACCAATAAGAGAATAGTAGTTAGCACATGAGCACATTGCTCAAGAAATTATAGCACATCACTTGGAAATGTGAGTGATCTCATAGAACTCAAATTATGTATATATAGTGATAGTATTAGAAGTAAAAAAGACAGACCTTTCAGTTTAGATTTAATCTAAGCAACTTTCTAACTCACAATTATCTAATAAATAACTATTTTGTTATCACAATTCATTCTCCACTATCAACACTTTATGTTGATAGACATTGATACTTAACCACACTAGAACAATAGCTCTTGATCACAGCTATTGACGGGATACTAACTTGCATATTGCCTTGGCTATTTTTTTATTTCTTTTATTTTCTTTTATTTCTTTATTTTCTTTTCTTTGATTTTATTGTTGTATACTAATTGATTGAAGAATAAAGTGCTGAGTTATTGACATCACAGATAGCCTGGTAAAAGACCCAGAAATAAGAGTAATAATATATATATTAACAGATAGCTTATCAGAAGGGCATGACTGCCAGAATAAATCTGACCACCAAGCTGAGAAAGAAATTGGGAAGCAACTGAAACAAAATCGTGAATATCAACACTATTAAATCTCTGTCCATTATACAAAAGACTCATTTAGAAAATCTTTAGAGCACTAAAACTTTCAGATCATTATCATCAACATGAACAGCTTTTGAGCACCACATTACAGATTTGTTATTTGACTTGAGATCCCAAATAATTATCTGTAACAGCCTATATATAACTTTAGAAATCTGATTAGCCAGCAACTCTAATAAATATTTTAAGAAAACTAAATAAATTTCAATATATGAAATATTTTGCAAAAAAAAGAAATTCTTAATATTATTCAAAATACCAAAGAAAAAAAAATTAAAGCCAAAGTCAGAGAAACTATTATCAAAAACAGAAGCCAAAAAAACCATCTAAGTCTAAAATTTGTTACTAAAAACAATAAAATACAAGATGAGAACACTTTTTTTAGTATACAACTTTGTCAACTAGATATAATGTTCATCTAAGATGACTATTTTATAATACTTTAAAAACTGATAAGTAAATACACTAAATACATTACACTTTAGAGCAAAATATCTTAAAAATCCATACTTTTTATACTTAACCAGATTCAATCTAATTTAAGAAAGCTTTACATCACTTAAAATTGGTTTAATACAAAAAACTAATTTTAGAATATTCTCTAATTTAAAATTTATTACAGTACAACAAACTCTATTATTAGTTTTATAAAACTGATTAATAATACATGTTTTTTCATTAATTTTCTTTAATAAAATACTTAAATCATAAACTGTTATTTTTACAAACAATGTAAACAAAAATGCCTTATACTAATCCTTTAACATTTATGTATTATAATTTTCAACAGTTTTGGTTATATGCACTAAGTCTTTTCTAATTAAAAACAACTACTTTGATGCCAATTAATCAGCTTGGCTTGATTTAATAAACTTTATTATAGTCTTTTACCATAGCTTAATTAATTGTAATTGGATTAATACTACTTAATCAACATCAAATATTGTGGCAATAATTGTTTTTTTTAACATATCTATAAGAATTTTTTAATTACTACAGCCCAATTTAAATGTATTTCTTGTTTTTTAAGATTGCTGTTTACTTTAATTCTATTTTTTTTAGCCAATAATACAGCTTTTTTCATACTTTTTTCAAAAGTAAATATAGATTTGATAATTTTTTCAAATTTTGAAAGAGTAGTAGTCCTCTCAAAATCATTGATAGTTAAAAAAATTTTTCTAATAATCTGAACTTTTGCTGTTATTAATTTGTTATTTACTGTTAAAAGATTAATGTTCATTATAAAAAATTTTTTAATAGCCACTTTTATTTGAATCTTTTTTATCTTAAGATCTTTTTACTTTTTATCTAAAGAGATATTAAGAAAAGAAGAAAAAAATTCTATATTTTTATTTATGCTATAATCAATTATTTCAATTGGAAAATTGCATTCCAATTCAGTATTAATTCTCTTAGTTTTAGAAGTTATTATTACTGAGCCAAGAAAAAAGTCATTATTAGTATTTACCAAAACATTACTACCTTTATTATTATCAAACTTACTGTTTATATTCAAATATATATCATTTTTAAAACCAAAATTAACCAAAAAAATATTTTTTTTATTACTAAAATGCTTAATATTATCCATAAAAACTCTTTTTTTTAAGAAAAAAAACTTTTAATAAATTTATAAAAGCTTTTTTAGGCATTTTTTTCTTAAACATATTACTACTGAAAGCAATTATTAGGTCTATTATAAAAAAATTATTTGTTTAAGAAATATTAAAAATAAAATTACAAAAAAAAGTAAAAACAAAAAATTTTTTTTTAAAAAACTGCTCTTTAAAGAATTTTAGATATAGAAAAAAAAAAGTTTTTTATAATTTAAATTTTAATATTTAAAATGATATTAATAATTAAAAGTTTTTTATTAAATATAAAATATTAATTATTTTAATTATAACTTTTAAATTTTTATTAAAACCAAAAATTACAAAATTAAAATAATCACTCTTTGTCTCCTTAATTTTATGACCACGACCAGAGCAAAGAGTAAAAAAGCTGCACCTGATATTTGTCCTAAGACATCTAATAAAATTTCAACCAGAGAAGCTCTCTCTGTTGTAAAAACAATTAGGCAAAACATTTTAAAAGCCTTTCTCTTACCCAGTAATCGTGATAAGCTGCTTTTGGTGGTCACTAAAGCAACTTTCTTATCTTTGGCTAGTTTTTTACCAGTCAAAATTTCCTCAAAGAGACACACTTAGATTAGTTCTAGTGTTGCCTTCACCCTAATCAAGAGCCTAAAAGTTTTTAATAATAGACCAATAAATAAGCTGGTTTTCCCCTCTATAGATTCAACACTTGGTGCTACTAGTACCACCCCTTCAAAAAAAATAGTCAAAAAGACCAAAAGTTCAGAAAAGTGGAGGCAGTCACTTGTTTCTGCTATTGTTATATCAAACTTCTTTGTAGTTCCCAATGAGATCTTAGATAAGATCTCCATAGCATCATCCAGCACATCATTCAAGATGGACCAAGATCATCTACTGGCTGTATTGTCAAATATAATGTCTTTTGGCAGATCTTTACCAGTTTTGGAAGCAAAACAATTTTTTTCTGTTGGGTCATCTGTTCTTGAGAACTGGGCTGATTAGATAGAAACTAAATCATCTTTTCCTTCAGTTTTTGGTGCTACTTCTGGTGGTGCTTGGGAAACTATTTTTAGTCATCAAAGGTTTACTGGGTGAGTGGCCTCTATTTTGGTGTCTGGTACTACTTTTAAGATCAAATTGGTTCATATTAAGACTGTTTTTCAGTCAGTACATGGTTTCTTGGATGCAAAGTCAGTATCAAAGAACAATGTAAAGCTGTTTTGTGTGGAATTTGCTTCTCAGGTGTCTTTGAAAGCTGCATTCTTGGTTGAGCTTACAAGCTCTGTACATTTGGCCACTCTCAAAATTGCCAAGTTCTTGGTAATTTCTGAGTCTGGTTCCCCTTTTGCTGCTGTTGTGCTACATGATATGCTCTTGGGTGTATCTACTGCTAACATTAAAATGGCTCTCAGTGTGTTTGGTAGTGTCACTTATGTTGTACTGAAGTCTGCTGGCATTTGGCAGTACATGGTGGTTTATTTTGAAAAATTGAACTCTGCTATGTCTGCTTTGAATCATTGGTCAGTTTTGGTGGACAAAGATAGTGTTAGAATTCTTTCTCTGATTAATCAAAATGAGACTATTTTGTCTCATAATAAGTTTAAGGCCAAGTTGGTCAATCTTTTTTCTGGATGCACAGCTTTTGAGATTAGTGATATGATTTCTCAAGTTAGTAGTCAGACATGTTTTATCTCTCGTTCTCCTGAGTCTGGTTGTCATTTCTGGTTTGCTCTGGTTACATTTGGTTCCCAAGCTAATTTGGACTCTGCTATTGTCAAAACTGGTATGTTGAGAAAATGCCGTATTTGGTGGGAAACTCCTGGTTGTCAGCATTGTTTCAAGTATTAAGAAATGGGCCATCTGGCTGCAGACTGTAAAATTTTTTCACCTTCTCCTTCCAAGCTTCCCAAGATGTTTACACCACACTTTGTTGGTTCTAAATCTTATGCTAAGGCTTCTGCTCCTGTGAACTCTTCTGGATTTTCACCTCTGTTACCTCTTGTTTTTTCTCCTGTTGCTGTTGATGATCCTTTGGTGCTGTCTCAATTGTCTTCTTTGAAGTCTGATTTAACTAAGCTTTCTGTTTTGGTTGAGTTTATTGTTAAGTCTATTGGCTCTTTGGTTGTAACTTTTGAGCAGTTTATTAATAGTGATTTGGTTTCAAGTAGTGCTCTTAGTCTTAAGATCAATAAGGTCTTGGTACATATGGGTTTTTTTAGTAAAACTGTTGGTAAGTTGAGAAGGGAAGTGGTTTCTTTAAAAAAAGAATGCTGCATGGAAGACATTGATATGTCTGGTGATTCAGAGCTTTCACCTGTTGTAAGTGATAAGATGTTTTTCAACCTAATGTCCCTTTGGGAGCATGAATCTGTTGTTGTTAAAACTGATCTCTTTAAAACTGCCAAGTGGCTGGTTGGTTTGGTTTCTTGCAGTGCAACTTTGTTTTCTGTTATTCAAAAGATGTCATCTTTGGGCAAGTTTTTTTCTGTAGCATCAGCATAGTGTGTCCTTGATTGGTCCGAGTGACTAGTCACGTGTAGAAAACACATGATTAACATCTAGTTTAGATCATTTCTTTGATGTATAGTACTAGATTGTTTTTGGACTGCACTTGTTAAGCAAATAAAAAAAAAAATAAAACCAAAAATAATAATTATATATTTTGATTATTTAACAAAATTAAAAAAATAATAAATAAAACAAATATAATTACAGATCTAAGAAACTAATTTATTAATTTTAAAAATACCAATTTAGTTTTATAAATATTATAAAAAACAATTATTATTTTTAATTAATTAAAGAAAAAATTCTAATATTATTATTTTTTATTATAATAAACTAGCAAATAAAAACAGTATAAACAATAAAATAAATCTTAAAATAAACAATAATATATTATTATAAACTAATAAACTTTAACTTAATAAAAACAAATTTTATTAAAAATACTTAAAATAGATTTAATATTATTAAAAAAAATCTTAAAAAAAATCTTATAAAAAACAAAAAAAAATTAACAAATATTACAAAAAAAATTTGCAATTTTAAAAGTAAATAAAAAAAATTTAATAAGTTTAATTTGTACAATAATATTTAAAATTTAAAACACAAATTTTATATATAAAAACTAAAAAACATTCTTAAACACTAAATAAAAACTATTTATTTAAAAAACTTTTGATAATTAATAATTGTTTTTTAAACATTATTAAATATAGTATTATTAAAAAACAAAGAAAAAAATAACTTAATTACTGGTTTTTTATTAAATATTTTAGAATTTTTGATCAAAACAAAAATTATACCAAATAAATTTTTTTAAAAAAACTTTAAAATAAAAAATAAAAAAAGTAGTTTTAAATTAGTAAAAAATTGATTATTATTTTATTCAAAAAAAAAGTGTTTTTATAAAATATTATTAAGTAGTTTTTATATATATAAATACTTTACTAATAAAAATACTGTTAATTGCTTTAAAAAATAAAAAAATTGCAACTTTTTTCTAATTATGATTATAAAAATACAAAAAAAAAGTTTTTTTATATAATATTATTTAATAAATCTATAATACTATTTATAATTATTAATTTTTTTATTTTTTTATTGCATTTAATAAGTAAAATATTACTTAATACAATATTAATTTATTTATAAATAAATTTTTGTATTTATTTTTATTATTTATAATATTTTAATATATTTAATGTTTTCTTAAATAATTTAAATACAATATTTAAAAACTTATTTTTTAATTTTTTAATTAATTTTCAAAGAAATTTTTACCAAAAAAATAATGCTTTACCAGTTTTTAAAATATATAAACTGTCTTAAAACAAAAAACAATATATATAATTTAATTAATTAACTAAATAATATTGAAAAAACTATTTTTTTATTTAATTTAAACAAAATTCAAAACTCAATTTTAATTTTCAATAACAGATAAAATTAGAAATAAAAATCCAAAATTCTGTTAAATATGCTAAAGCTATAAAAAAACAAATTAAATAAATAGATTCTAAAAAAAATTAAATAAAAAAATAAAAATTTTTTTTTTTGGTTTTTTTTGATTTTTAAAAACAATTTTATTATAAATATAATTATTAAACTTATTTAAAATATTAAAAACAGCCAAAAAATATATTTAAAAAATGTATTTTTATTTTTTGCTTTTGTTTTTATCTTAGTTTTAATTTTTTAAATAATTGTTGTTTTTTTTGTTATTTAAATTAGAAACTTAAATAATTAATTAATTAATAAAATTATAATTAATTTTGTCTAATTACTGAAACTATTAATATAAGCAGTTAAAAAAATCCAACAATTTTAAAAATTTAAATATATTATATTTTAATTAGTTTTAACAACTATTTGATAATTAAAAACAATAAAATTATAATTTATTTATGTATTATTACTATATAATAACTATACTTTTTGTTTTTTTAATTTTATAATTATGACTAAAGCAAAGAATAAAAAAACTATACCTAATATTTTTTCTAAGATATTTAATAAAGTTTTAATTAAAGAGATTTTTATTGTTGTTAAAACTATTAAACAGAATGTCTTAAAAGTTTTTTTCTTAAGTAATAATAGTAAAAAGCTGTTTTTAATAATTGTTAAAGCATTTTTTTTATCTTTAGTTTGTTTTTTACCAGTTAAAGTTTTTTTTAAAAAAACACACTTAGATCAGTTTTAGTATTGTCTCTATTCTTATTAAGAATCTAAAAGTTTTTAATAATAGGCTAGTTAACAAGTTAGTTTTCTTAAATATTAACACTATATTTGGTATTATTAGTATTATTTTTTAAAAAAATGACCAGAAAGGTCAAAAATTCCAAAAAGTAAAAACAGTTGTTTGTTTTTGTTATTATTATATTGAACTTTTTTGTAATTTCAGATAAAATTTTGAATGAAATTTCTATTATATTATCTAATATATTATCTAAGATAGATCAAAATTAATCACTAATTATATTGTTAAATATAGTGTTTTTTAATAAATTATTGCCAATTATAAAAGCAAAACAACAGTTTTTTATTAAATTACTTGTTCTTAGAAACTGAATTGACCAGATAAAAACCAAATTATTTTCATTTTTTTGGTTTCTGGTATTATTACTAATAATATTTTAAAAATTATTATTAGTTATTAAAAATTTATTAAATAATTAGTCTTTATTTTAATGTTTAATACTACTTTTAAAATCAAATTGGCTTATTTTAAGACTGTTTTTTAATTTGTATATGGTTTTTTAAATATAATATCAGTTATAAAAAACAATATAAAACTTTTTTATATAAAGTTTGTTTTCAAAATTTTTTGAATGTTGCTTTTTTGGTTAAATTCACAAACTCTGTTTATTTAATCATTCTTAAAATTGTTAAATCTTTGGTGGTTTTTGAATTTGGTTCTTTTTTTATTATTATTATGTTATATAATGTGCTTTTGGATATGTCTATTGTTAATATTAAAACAGTTTTTAGTGTATTTGGTAAAGCTGTTTGTGTTGTATTAAAGTCTATTAGTATTTGGCAATATGTAATTGTTTATTTTAAAAAATTAAATACTATTGTATTTGTTTTTATTTACTAATTAGTTTTAGTAAACAAAAAAAGTGTTTTCGATTTTTTTTCTTATAAATCTAAAGAAAACAATTTTGTTTTATAATAAATTTAAAACCAAGTTGGTCAATTTTTTTTTGACTGTATTGTTTTTGAAATCAGTAAAATAAATTTTTAAGTTGATAGTTAAATTTGTTTTATTTTTGTTTATCTGATTTTGATTATTGTTCTCAGTTTGTGTTAATTATATTTAGTTTATAAAGTAATTTGAATACTATTATTGTCAAAACTGGTACTCTAAAAAAGTATTGTATCTGATAGAAAATTTCTAAAAATTAATATTGTTTTAAGTATTAAAATTTAAATTATTTGATTATAGATTACATAATGTTTTTTTTTTTTTTTTTTAAGTCTTTTAAGATATTTGTGTTTCATTTTATTAGTGCTAAGTCTTATGCTAAAACTGCTATGTTTATGTTCTTTTTGGCTTTTATTTTTTTGGTTAGCTTTGCTTTTTTTGTTATAATTATGATTAGTAATTCTATAATATCTTCTTAGTTAACTTTTTTAAAAGCTAATTTGATCAAAAATTTTATATTAGTTGAGTTTATTGTTAAGTTTGTTGGTTTTTTAATTACTGTGTTTAAATAATTTATTAATAGTAAATTGGTTTCAAGTAGAGTATTTGGTCTTAGAATTAATAAAATTTTAGTATATATAAATGTTTTTAGTAAAACTATTAATAAGCTGAAACATAAAATAATTATTTTAAAAACTGAGTATAATTATAAAAATATTAACATAATTGGTTCTCAAATAAGTTTGTTTATAGTAAATAATAATACATTTTTAATTTAATGTTACTTTAAGAATATAAACTTGTTGCTGTAAAAATTAATTTATTAAAAACAGTTAAATGACTGGTAAGAATAATTATTAATAATACTATATTGTTTAAAATTATTTAAAAAATGTCTTCTTTGGATAAATTTTTTTTTAGAATATTAATATAATATAATTTGAACTGGCTTAAATAGCTGGTTATATGTAAAAAGTATATAAACTATATTTAATATTGGAATACATAGTTTGTTTCTAATTCTTAAATAATAATTAGACTATATTTATTAATAATAATAATAATAATAATAATAATAAATATTTAAAAACCACAATTATTTTTTTTTACTTCTATTAATTTTTAAAAACAGTAATAATTAAAAAATTAAATTTGTTAATATAAATTTTTAAAAAAATAAAAATATAAGTTAGTCAAAAAAACTTTTTATTTAAGTTTAATTTAATTAATAATAATTATAAAATAATTTAATTCAAAAACTAAAGTAAATTTTGTTTTAAATTTTAATAAACTTTTTATTTTTGTTGTTAAAAACAATAAACAATTAAATTTTTAACAATTGTGATTTTTATTTTATTATTAAAAATTTAATATATATTATTTTTAAATACTTAATAACTTTTTTTAATTTAAAAAATTATAATTTTGTATATAACTTAAAATTAATACATAAAAAAAGTATTTGGCTTATTTATTTTAAACACTATTACTTGAGTAAAAAAACCGATCCGAAATTGTTGAAAAAATATAATTAATATATAAAAGTATAAGATAACATGAAAAAATATAAAATAAATTAAATAATACATAATAACATAAAATAATATACAATAATATAAAATAGCACAAAATAATTAGTAATAGTATAAAATAACTAATTATAATATACAAAAACAAAGCAATAACTAGTAATAACAAACAATTAAAAACAATTTTATAAACCAAAAAATATATATAAAAACAAGTAGTTTTAGCAAATAAAAAAAACAGATTAAACAAAAATAAAATATTTTTTAATATAATATTTTTAATCTAAAAACTTATTTTTTATTATATCTTTTATTAATTAAATAAAATATTATTATTCAATTTACAATTATATAATTCTGATAAATTAATTGTCAAAATTAAATTAATTGTCCTGCTTATTTTTGTTCCAGACCAAATGCAATTAGTATAAACACTTTTGGAATTTTAATGACTTGGACCAATTATTTTTAATTATGACAATTGACAAAATACTAATTTTTTTTTTTTTTTTTTAAAAAAGTAACAATATTAAAAATTAACTGTTTTGGAATTAAACTTTATAATAGTCTAATAAAAAAAAAAGCTTTTTTTAAGTTTAAATATTAATTTTATCTTATTAATTTATTAAAAAAACAAAAAAACAATATTAGATCTTAGCAATTATAATTAATTAATGTAAAATAATATAATATTAATATTAATACTACAACAACAAAAAACACATCTTTGTATTTTATAACCAAAAAACCCAATAGACAAAACTACAAACAAAAAAACTTTTAAAAATTAATATAATTATTAACAACTAAATGCAATTTATTTAAAAATCTTCTAACTTTTATTATTAAATCATAAACACTAAAATATTATAATATTATTCTATTAAACATATTTGTAATAATATCAAACTTTTATAAAAAGAAATAATTTGATTTTATATAATAGAATAGTATCTGTAATTATTAATAGTCTTTTATTTATGCTGTTTAATAATATAATTAAGCTGTTTGAAATTATTAAAAATTTTAAAAATAGTTTTAATATATATAAATTGTGTTTGTTTTTTTTAGAAATTAAAAATATAATTTCTGTATATATAATAGCATAGTATTGTTTTAATTGGTTTAAATAACTGGTTATATATAAAATATATAATTTATACTTAATTTAAATTATTTAGTTTAATATATTATTTTAAATAGTGTTTAAATTTTACATATTAAAAATAATAAAAAAAACCAAAAATTAACAAATATTCTTATTAAATTAAACATATTAATAATAGTAATATTATTTTTTTTGATTTATAAAATCTAAGTAATTAAATACTTTATTAATTTAATTTTAAATAATAAATTATTAATAAAAAAATAGCTGTATTATTAATATATAATAACAAAAAATTTTAGTTTATTAAAAACACTTTTGTTTATATTAATAATATTTATATTAAAATAAACATAAAAATATATCAAAAACCAAAAAAAAGATTATTATTATTATTAATGAATAATCTAAAAAAATCAAAGTTTTACTTAATTATAAGTTATATAAATTAATTATTATATATTAATTTTTAAACTATAGCAAAAATAATGAAAGATAATAAAAATAATTTAAATATCAAAAAAAATCAATTTTTATTTATAGTTTTTTATAAAAATACAAACAAAAAAGCTTAAAAGCTTGTTCTTAAATCTAGTATTATTAACTTGTTTATTAGTTTTTTAATTTTAAATATACAAAATTTTAGTATTTTTAATATGTTTAAATTATAAAGAAATAAAATTAATAACAAAATTAATAGTATAAACAGTATTTTAAATTTCAAAAATTTGGAAAACTTTATAGTAAAAAAACCTTATTATGTGGTTTTAAATAAATTAAAAAATAACAAAAACATAAATAATATAATTCTATATTAAATTTAAACAAAAGTATATAATTTGATAAATTTGCCATATTCGTTTTTAATTAACAAAATAAACAATAATAAAATACTAAATTTTTTTATTAATTACAGTTGGTTTAAAACTTATAATTACTTTACTTATAAAAAAAATAAGAAATTTTAAGCTAGTAAAATTATTTATACTAAATATTAATAAATTAATTATTATAAAAAAAATTCAAATAAAAAATTAGAAAACTTTTTTATTAAGTAAATAAATTTAAAAATCTATTTACTTTTTTGGAATTTCTTGATATTATTAAATCAATCTTTATTTCAAAAATTAATTTAAGCCAAATTAAAGTTTTAATAATAACTAAAAAATCAGAATAAATATTAATCTAAAAAATAATTATTTAAATTAAAAAATAATTATTAATAGATTTTTTCAAATTAACAGTAATTTTAATTTTTTTTAAACTTGGTAAAATTGTGTTAATTAAAATACAACTTATTAATTTACAACAAAAAATTATTATTAAATTCAAATATTTTAATATTATAAAGTTTATTACTTTTAAATAGTTTGTTTTTATAAATAAAAATTTTATTTATATAACCAAAATTAATATTAATAAACAAACATAAAACTTTAAAAATTTTTATAAAGTTTTGTTGTTTATTTTGTTTATTGATACAATTATTTATAATTTTTATAATTTTTTAATATTTTATAATATAAAAACTTGTATTATTAAATACAATCTAAATTTTTATGTATGTTAAATATGTAGTTGTTTGTTTTAATACAAAGAAAACCAAACTTAAATTTTTGTTATTAATAATTCTTTTTTTATGAATTTTTAAGTAGTTATTTTGTTTTTAATGATAAATTTTCTTTTTTATTATATGTTTTTTTAATAAAAACCTATTTAAATATATTAAAATACTTTTTAAAACTTTTAAATAATAAAATTTCTATTATTGCTAATAAAATAAACAAGTTTTTAATTTGGTTTTTTTAATAATTTTTAAAGTATTTAATATTATTTTAATTAAATATAATTTTAAATGTGTTTTTATCTTTAATTTCTGATTTATTTAATAATATAAATAAGTTTTTGTTTTTAAATATTAATAATTTAAAGATTTTACCACCAGAATTAGTAGTTTAATGATTAAAATATTGCTATTAAGAGTTTTTATAAACTTAATATTAATAAAATTAAACTTATTATGTTTTTAGTTCTGGTGTTTTTTTTTATTTCTTAATAATTAATTTGGTTTAGAAAATTACAATTTATAATATTAAAAACATGAATGTTTTTATAAAGCAGAAAAATATTTATTAGTATAAAATTTTGAATAATTTAATTTTTATTGTTATAAAAATTAAGCTAAAAAGTAAAATTTGATCATAAATTAAAATTAAATTTAATAGTATTTGAGTTTTTATTTCTAATTATCTAAATATTAGTATTATAGTTATAATAAACAATTATTTGACTAAATATATAGTCTAATAAGAAAAAAATTAAAAATATAAAAATAATTATTATGTCTTAATTAATATATCAAATTATATAAAATAATTATTATTAAAAAATTAAATACTATATAATTTTATTAAAAAAATTTAATAAGAAATTCTTTTATTATCTGTCTTAATTATTATTTTATAATATTGTTTTATTGATTTTACTAACTTAATTAAGATAGATTTAGAAATATTTTGTTATTTTTTCTTTATAAGTTTTTTTATTTACTATAATTTTTTTATATTTTTTTAATAAAAATTTTTTATTGAATTTAAATTAAGATTATTAAATAGTTATCTTAATAATGAATTTTTTAATAAACTTGTTAATATGCTTGAAGTTATTATTTTGTTAAAATTACTAATTATTTTTTAGTATTTTTTTAATTTTATATAAGTAATTATAAAGAATATCTATATAAAATTGAATATTTATTATTTAAATAAAACAAAATAAATTAATTTTTTTTGTAAAAAATTTTTCATATAAAAATTTTGTTTAATTTTTAAGTATAGAATGAATTAGTTAAGTATTTTTATGTTAAAATTTTATCATGTTTTAAAAAAATTGAAAAGATATTTTGTTAATAAAAGCTGTTTTTTTTTAATTATTGTTTAATTATTTTTTGGCTTATTTTATATGTTTTTATTTATGTTTTTTAGTCAATATTAAAGTTGTTTTATGAGACTTTTTTTATAATTAAAGTTAAATAAATGGTTTTAAATAGTAATATAAAAAACAGTTATTTTTATTTTAATTAATTTTATTGTTAAATATTTAGAAATTTCTATAAATAATTTGCTTTAATATTTTTAAAATATTTTTGTAATATTTTTTGATTAATTATTATTATTTATATGCTTTATTTTTTTTTTAAGTTTTTTAAAAATATTATAGATTGTAAAAAAAGATATATTTATTTTATTCTATATTTTTTTTGTTTTTTATTTTTTTTGTTTTAAAGGTATTTTAATGACAAATTTTTAAAAAAACTATTAATTAATATACAAAATTTTTTTTAGTACTTAGCTACTTACTTAATATTTTGTTTTTATTTTTATTATACAAAACTTATTAAAAATAGTTAAACCAAACACAACTTTAATAAAATTATATTTTTTTAATTTTTTTTTATCAAATTATATATACAAAATTTTTAAAGTTGTTAATAGATTTTTATTAATTAGACTATTTTTCAAAAACAAATTTTTTATTTTAATTTTAAAATATTACATAAATATTATATTGGTAATATATTTTGTTTAGACAGAAAAAATTAATTTATTAATTACAAAAATAATAAATAAATCCTTATTTATAATTTTAAACAGAGATTTTAATAAAAATAAGTCTTAAAAATATACAAATTTCAAAAATATTTAAATCTAGATTTGGTTAACTTATTAACAAAAAGTTTGTTAATTAAAACTACTACATAAAAAAATTTAAGAAAAATGAAAAATTTTATTTAAAAATTTTTTAACAAAATTTCCTTGGTTTATAGCAAATTTAAAGTATTTTATAATAATTATTTTTTGTTTTTAAAAAATATATTAAGTTAGTTTCTAATTTTTGTGATAAATTAATAATAAAAATACTTTAAAAAAATTATAAAATCTAATTGGTTTTATAAAACATATAAAAAACATATAATTTTATTAATTAATTTTACTTAAAAACTAATTTAATTAAAATTAAGATATATAAAAAGTTTATTGGCTTTTTTGAAAATATTTATAATAATAGAACCAATTAAATTTTGGTTAAATAAATAGTTATAAAGTACATAATAGTTTAAACTAAAAGCAAATTTTTTCTTTGTTGTTTTAACAAATTTTTTATAAATTTTTTTTATATAAAGTAAAAAAATATAAAGATTTATATAATTAAATTAATATTAAGTTTGTAACCAAAACAGACAAAGTTAAAAATCAAATTGGTTTAGTTTTTTATTTAACAATAATAATTTTTGTTAATAATATATTTTAGATAAAAAATAGTTTAATTGTTATTTAACATATTTTAAATATTACAAATATATTTTTTATGATTAATAATATTTTAATAAATAATAAAAAAACTGTAATTATTCTTATTAATTAAAAAATTCGGAATATATTTTTGTTAATTAATAATATTATTTGTAAAATAAGACAAAAAAAATAATAGATAAAAATATAATATATTTAAATATATAATATTAAAAATTTTAGAAATAAATATTTTAGGAATTCCAAAAAAATTAACAAAAATGCTAAAAATTTCAGTAATAATTTAAAAAAAATACAAAAATTAAAAAAATATAAAAATTTTATATTATTAAAATTTGGTATATATAATAATAATATTAAAAACAAAAAAAACAATCAAGTTTAATTAAATTTTTATTAAATAACTTTAGCAGTTAAAAATTTAATACTTAAAATATATACAAAACTTTTGTTTTCTTAATTTTATAATCACAATTAAAGCAAAGAATAAAAAAGCTATAACTAATATCTTTTCTTTGATATCTTATAAAATTTTAACTAAAAAAGTTTTTTTTGTTGTAGAAATAACTAAACAAAATATTTTAGAAGTTTTTTTTTTAGTTAATAATAGTAAAAAACTGTTTTTAGTGGTTATTAAAACAACTTTTTTATCTTTGGTTGGTTTTTTACCAGTTAAAGTTTTCTCAAAGAGACACATTTGGATTAATTTCAATATTGCTTCCATTTCATATAAAAATCCAAAAATTTTTAATAACAGATTAATTAATAAGCTGATCTTCTTTTTTATAGTTTTTACACTTGATGTTTTTAGTATTATTTTTTTAAATAAAATAGTTAAAAAGACCAAAAACTTAAAAAAGTAAAAACAGTTACTTGCCTTTGCTATTGTTATATTAAACTCTTTTGTGATTTCAAATAAGATCTTAGATAAAATTTCTATTGCATTATTTAACATATTATTTAATATAAACTAAAATTAACTACTAATTGTATTGCCAAATGTGGTTTTTTCTAACAAATTATTGCCAGTTTTAAAAATAAAACAACAGTTTTCTATTAAATTATCTGTTTTTGATAACTAGATTAATCAAATAGAAACTAAATTAATTTCTTTTTTAGTTTTTAATGCTGTTACTAATAATACTTAAAAAACTATTATTAGTTATCAAAGATTTATTAAGTAAGTAATTTCTACTTTGGTGTTTGATGCCATTTTCAAGATTAAATTAGTTTATGTTAAAACTATTTTTCAGTTTATACATGATTTTTTAGATGTAAAATTAGTATTAAAAGACAATATAAAGCTTTTTTGTATGGAATTTGCTTTACAAAGATCTTTAGAAACTGTATTTTTTGGTTAAGCTTCCAAAATTTGTTTACTTAACTACTCTTAAAATTGTCAAATATTTGATAGTTTCTGAATTTGGTTCTTCCTTTGCTGCTGTTGTTTTGTGTAATATATTTTTAGATATATTTGTTGCTAATATTAAAATAGCATTTAATATTTTTAATGAAATTGCTTATATTGTACTAAAACCTACTGGTATTTAATAATATATTGTTATTTATTTTAAAAAACTAAATATTATTGTGTCTGCTTTAATTTATTAATTAATATTAATAGACAAAAATAGTATTAAGATTTTTTTTTGGTTAATCAAAATAAAACTATTTTGTTTTATAATAAATTTAAGACTAAGTTGATCAACTTTTTTTTTGGTTGTACTGTCTTTGAAATCAGTAATATAATTTCTTAAGTCAGTAATCAAACTTGTTTTATTCTTTGCTTTTTTAATTTTGGTTACTGTTTTTAGTTTGCTCTGGTTATGTTTGAATCTTAAACTAATTTGAATACTGTAATAGTTAAAACTAATATACCAAGAAAATACTATATTTGGTAAGAGACTTCTGATTGTTGGCATTGTTTTAAGTATTAAAAAGTAAGCTATTTGGCTATAAACTATAAGATGTTTCCACTTTTTTTTTCTAAGAGTTCCAAAATTCTTAAAGTGTTTACACCACATTTTATAAGTGCTAAGTTTTATGCCAAAGCTTTTGCTCCTTTAAGCTTTTTTGAATTTTTATCTCTAATAACTTCTGTCTTTTTTTTGTAGTTGTTGGTGATTTCTTGGTGTTTTCATGATTAGCTTCTTTGGAATCTGATTTAGCCAAACTTTCTGCATTAATTGAATCAATTATTAAGCTTATTAGCTTTTTGGTTGCTATATTTGAACAATTCATTAATGGTAATTTGGTTTTGAATAGTGTATTTAAATTTTTTTATAGTTTTAAATTGATTTTTTATTTGGATAATATTATTTTTTTTTTTTAAAATTAAGCTTCTACAAAATTGTATATATCTTCAGAAATTGTTTTTTTGGTATAGTATTCAATTATTATGTTAAGTATTGTTTTTTGTAGTACTTTAAACTGAAAATTTGTTTTTTATTTTATGTTATTAATTATAATAAACTTTAGTAAATTGTCTAATAGTATGATTAAACAATATTTAAATGCTAAATATAGTCAATATGTTATCTTGTAATATAATATTTAAGTTGTTTTTTTTTGACAAATTTTTTTATTTGTTTAAGAGCTTTTTTGTTGAACATTTATTTGTTAATGTCTAAATATAATATTTGTAAATTTAGTCTTTTGTCAATTTTAAAAAACCAATATATTAATAGAAGTTTTTTTTCTATATTTTGAAAATTTTAAAAATTCACTTTTTTGTGTTTGATTTTATTGCTAAGTTGTTTAAAACTTCTTTAATTTTTTTAAGTATCTAAATACACACATATTTTTTCTTAATTATTTGTAGAGATAAAAATATTCAGTTTTAGTTAAATTTTTGTTCATCTTTTTTTTGTTTGTATTTTTGTATTATATTATTTTTTTATCAATTGTAATTTTTATTGATGTTGTAAATTGTTAATTTGTTTCAAATAGTTGTAAAAGTTTTAAGATTTTGTTTAAGGAGTTTATACTAAAAGTATTGTTAACTTTTTTTCTTATCTTTTTAGTATTTATATATTTATTTTATATGATTCAAATTTTTGTATGTGAATTATATTTAATAATAATAATTAATTTTAAATTTTATGGTATATTTTTAAATTTAATTAATAAAATTTGTGTTTTAATTAAAATATAATAACAATAATTTTTGTGTTATATAATAAAGTTTTAAATAATTTCTATATATGGTTTTCTTTAAAATTTTGTTTTTTAATCATAGTTTATAAGTTCTATTGTTCAGAATTTTGTATATGTAAAATAGTTTATTTTATTTTAAGTTAAATTTTTTATTTCACTGTTTTTTAGTTTTAATACAATATAATAATATTTGGTCTTCAATTTTGAATTTAACTAGTTAATTTAATATGTTTTTTTTTTATTCTTTTTAAGAACTACTAATATTGTTAACTGCTATTTTATAATTGTTTTTTAGTGTTTCTATAAACTAATATATTTTTTGGTATAAAATAACTTTAAAGTTCTCTTTAGTAATTGTTTCTATTGAATAAAGATATTTTTGGTTTAATAAACAGTGTAGTTTTTCTTCTATAAATTAGTTTAAATAGTGTAAACTAAGTAGTATTTTGTTTTAATATTTTATATGTAATAGTATTAAAGATATAAATAAGTCTTATTTTTGTGTATTTTTGTAACTTATTTTTATTAATACTTTATATAATATTTAGTTAAATTATTTTATTAATTTATTTGTCTAAAAATAATATAAAGATGACAAAAATTGTTTTATTCCAAATTATTGGCTTAATTTTATTAGAATATTGTTAATAAAATAAATTTCTTAATTGAATAATAATTTTTTTGGGCATTCATATTTGCAGATAAGATTTTAGTATACAAAATCAGCTATTATTTTGGCATTTACAATTGAGATGATTCAAACTTCTGGTTATTTTATAAAATAATTTACAATTACTACAATATATTAATTTTTTTTATAATAATCAAAAAAAATCCAACCAAATCAATTCTAATTTTATTAAATGAATATTTAACTAAAATAGCTCAAAGTAATTTTATTATTTTGGCATTTTTTTTTTTAAAAAAAAATTATAATTAAAACATATTTAAAGATATTTTTATATATTGTTGACTAATAATATAGTTTAATTGTTTTTTTTAAGATAACATTTTTGTTGAAATGTTTTGCTGTTGAATTAGAGTATATATTAAACAAGACAAATTCTTTTTTAGTATTTTTTATAATTTATTGTGATATAATATAGTTTTGGTGTTCTTATTAATATAATTAATTATTGTAAAAAAATTATTTTTGAATTTGTTTTTGTATAGTACTTTGTTTCTGTTAAGATATTTTTTTCTTGAATTGAAATGTTAACAATTATTGATATAATTGTTAGTAGATAGTTGTATTTATTGATACAAAATTAAATTTAAGTTATTTTCAACAAGCTGTTAGCATTAATGTTTTTAGCTCTTTTTTTATAATACACTTTATATAAAAATTGTTGTAAATAAATACTTTATTTTATATATTTTTCTTTAAGTTAAAATTTACTAAGTAATTAAACAAGTTTTTTATAATTAGTATATAGATTGAATAATTGATAAAAGTAATATTTCTAGTTTTGTACAACTTAGTAAATAGTAAAACACTCTAAGTTTGTAATATTATATATTTTTTTGGTTGTACTAATGCTTTACTGGCATAAACAATAGAATATTCTTTATTATTTGGCTCAATTTAAGATAAAACTATTCTAAGAACATTTTTTAATACATCAATGGCTATAATAAATTGTATATTAAAATCTAAGTATATTAAAATTAAGATTTTAATTAGTTGGCATTTGAAATAGTTAAAGGCTTCTTGTTGTTTAATTTTCTACATATATGACACATGTTTTAAGAGTAAAAAATAAAAAAGTTTGGCAATATTCAAAAAACTTTTAATAAAGTAACAATAATATTCAGCAAGTCTTAAAAATTCTCATAGTTTATAAAAATTGGTTAAGACCAAAAATTTTTTAATTTTTTAGACTTTGTTTAAATCTGGTTTTATTCTATTTTTTCAATAATATGTTTTAAAAATTTAAGCTTGGTTTTTCTAAAAAAACATTTATTAAAGTTAAGTTTTAATTCGGTATTTTGAAGACAATTAAAAACTTATTGAAAATAAAGTAGATAATTATCAAATGTTTTTGAAAATATATTAGTGTTATTTAAATAGACAACAATTAATTTCCATAAAATTTTCTTATATATAATATTTATTAAGAATTAAAAAGTGGTTGAAATATTGCAAAGTTCAAAAAATATTATGTTAAACTTAAAGTTTTTATTTTGGGTGATAAAAATAGTCTTTTTTTTGTTGATTGAATTTATTTTAACTTGCTAATATTTACTGGTCAAGTCTAATAAAAAGAACTATTTATTGTTTTTTAAATTGTTTAAAATTTTCTGAATTAAAAAAGTTAAATAGCTATTTTTTTGGATAATACTATTAAGTTTTTGATAATTAACACAAAAACAAAATTTTCCATTCTTTTTTATGATCAAAATAACAAGTAATAATTATAGACTTAATGATTTTTTTATTAAGCTATTATTTAACTTTACTATACTTTCTGTTTAATTGGATTGTTTTTATCTAAAGTGACTTAATATGTTTATTGTTTAATAAGTTTGGTATTTTTAGTATTAATCTTATGTTTCATAATATTGGTACATTTGAATTTATTTTTACTGGCAAAGATATTAGCATATTAGTTCAAAAGAACTTTAAGTTGCATTTGTTAAAGAGTACTTAAATTTTTTAAGTTTAGTTTATTAATTTTTTTTGTAGTAAATAAGTAGCTTTTTTTTAACAAATTTTATATTTGCAAAATAATATTACAAAATAAAAACAGTTATGTAAAGTTAAAAATTAATTAAAACTTTTTAGAATCTTAAATATTTAAGATAATAGAACTAATAAAAGTTTTTTTAAAAATTTCAATAATATTTTCTATAAAATTGTAGATAAAAATTTTGAACTTTAACGAATATATAAAGATTTACAATATTTATTATATAACAAATTTTTGGAGCAGTTTTAAATAACAAAGCTTAATTTTAAATGCTTTATTTCACTTTTATTATGTATTGTTAATATGTTAAAATTAAAATTACTATATTAGTATAAATAAGTTTTATCTTATTATTAATGTTTTCTATAAAATTAACTTGTATATTTATTTTTACTAAACTTAAATTCTTGAATTTTTAAATAATAAAACCTAATTTTTTTTATGTTATTATTAAAGTTAGTTAAGAAATTTTTATAAAAAATAGAAAAATAACTTAAGCAATTTTTTCTTATAATTTGATTATATAAGACTTATTAGAATTGTTTTAAAGTATTATAATAATATTTTTAGTATATTTAGCATCAATTATTTTTTTTAATATCAATTTTTTTGTTTATAAGACTAGATTAAAATATAATTTAAACTATAATATTAATATTAATTTTTAAAGCTAATTTAAAATTGATTTTTATAAAAAAATAAGATATTATAACTATAGAAAATTGTTTAAAGTATCTTAAATTAAATCCAGGATTATTTACATATGCTTTTTTAGAACATATTTTTTTATTGTTATTATTGTATTATTTTAGTTTTAATTTTTTAGAAAAATTAGAATAGGCAAAATATTATTCTATTTTAATAATCATATTTGACTCTTTAAATATTATGTTTTTTGTTGTTAATACATATTTTTTCTTGAATTTTTCGAGTTCAAAAATGGAGTAGAGTGTTTATAAGAGTAATTTAAACCAAAAATTATATTTATTATAGTATTAAAAGTGGCAGAAAATTAAACAATAATTGCATAATTTGGTGTTAAGATTAGTCAGTTTTTGTTTTTGTTTTTCTCAAGTAAAAACAAACTCTTAGTAATGTTTTTAAATACTTTAAAGTTATCAATAAACAAATTATCCATTTTTCTAACTGTTATTTAAGCATTTTTAATGGCATATATTTTTACAACAGTGGTTTTTTTTTATTTTATTATGACTATTTTCCAGATTTTATCTTTATTATAGAGATATAAATCTAACTAATTAATTGCTCAACTATAAACAATAGTAAAAAAAATTTCTTTACAGATTCAATTATTAATAAGAATAGTATATTAGCAGAATTTGTTACATGTTTTTTTTTTACCAAAAATATTATTTTATGGTTTTTTATTTAGTGAGATTTTGCTATATACAAGACATAATATGTTATTTTATTTGTTTTGCCATTTTGGTTACTTAAATTGTTTTAGTATACAAAAGTGGCAATAGTTTTTGGTAATAATTAGCTATACTTTATTATTTTTTATACATATATCTATTGAAAATAACTTTTTTTTACAATTTATACAGATTAATTTTAAGAAATAATAAGACTGATTTTTTTAATTTAGAAGTATATAAATAGATATTGATATTTGTAATTTTTTTTTACTTTTCTTTTATTTATTTTTTTCAAGTAGATAGTAATAGTAGTGTTGTATTAAGATTATTAATCAAAAAATTTAATATGTTTTTAAGATTGGCTGAGTTACAAATTCTTTAAATTTGATAAAATATTTTTTAGTAATAATTGTTTTAAAATGTTTACAGATAACAGAAATTTAAGTATATTAGTCATTAAATAAAATTTAAAGCTTCTGTATATTTTAATCAAAAATAGTATAAGCTTTGGTCAACCAGTTATTGTCAATTAAAGCTTAATATTAAATTATTTCTATTATCAAAACTTTAGTAAAAATTATGATTCTATTAATATTAAAGGAAAAATTATTAATTTTTCCAATTAGTGTTTTAGTGTTTTTGTTAGTCATAATAATCTTAGCAGTAATAATTTAATCAACTTGATGATTTAATTAATTTATAAGTGTTTTATAATTATTCTGTTTGTTAATTTACTGTTAAGTATTAGTTTATTGTTTATTTATTTTATTTTAATATTAGTATATATTGTTATGATTAGTTTGTTTTGGTTAATAACAACTTTACTAAAAAAAATTAAAAGTATTTAAACTGTTTATATTAATAAAAATATGGCTACAAGTATTTTATTTTCAATAATTATGGCTAAAAAAATTATATTAGAAATGGTCTGATTGTTGTTAAAAAAAATTGATAATTTTAATTATAGCTTTTTCTTTTAAAAATATAGTATTATCAAAATCTGAAGTTTTCATAAAACCAAGATATAAAATCTGGTTTGAATATTTTGTTAATATTGCTTAGAATAGTAAGTAGTTATGATTTAAGTTTTAAAATAGTACTGTAAATTTTTTTTTTTATTAACATTTAACGAGCGAAATCCAAACACTGCCTAGTGCAATACATCATACAAATGATCTAAACTAGGTGTGAATCATGCATTATTTACACGTGACCAGCCACTCGAACCAATCAGGACAACACTAAGCACCTATATGAACAGAAATCTCATCTCCTATGTCTGAAAAAAACAAACAAGACTTACGGAATCCAAAACCAACACCAATCACCTCAGCAACACCCAGCAGCCGAGTCACACCAGATGACAGCCCTAAAGAAAGCCCAGAAATTGAGACAGGAACTGACCCATCACACGGAATAAGCTCATTCTTTTCCATAAAAGCACGGTGCTTGGCATGAACCAACCAAATGTCTTCCCAAAAAGCCAAACTAAACTCACGCACAAAGGCCACAATGTTCTGACCTGCTATCCTGAAATCCTTGAAGACAGAAACAGACTCACGAAACCAATCCTTGAAAACAAAACCTTTGCATAGAGCAGTACTAACTGAAATGTCAGATACACAAGTAGACATCAGCTGCGAGACACCTGAGGAAGAATAAGCCAAACCAGAGCACACACCCCAAACTGCTGCATGAGTGTCCAACAACTGAGCACGATTGGCATCAAATGAACAAGAAAACACATGGTCTGAGACCTCGACATCACTGCAAAACAAACACATCACACTGGGATATCACTTATCATAAAGCCACTTACGCATGGTGACAGGGAGCCGATGGTGCAATGTCTTCATAAAGTAAGTCCGGAAACCAGCAGCCATGTGAAAATCTGGATGCCAAACCAGTGACGACCTAAACCAATCAATATCTGTATGCAGACTATCTGCCACCACCCCCATACCACAACTGGTTTCCCAATGTGCATGATGAACTGACCGAAAAATATCCCGAACAAAATGTCTAGAATTACCAGAAATGGCTGCTCTCCCATCCCTAAGATAGCATTCATTGACAGAATGAGGCAGATGCCAACCAGAGAAAGCTGCAGCCCTGGCCAACTTATTAGCTTGTTTATTGCCTAAAACTCTTGAGTGTCCTTTTACCTTATACCAATTAACTTTTAAATTCTTACAACAAATAACATTAACAATATGGTGGCATTCAATCCAACACCGATTCCTAAAATCTGGGCAAACCAATTTCATTTCCAATCTGCAAGCATTCAAAGCAGCCTGACTGTCCAAGAACAAGTCGACCGAGTGAGAAGAAGAGACGCACTCAAGCGCTAGAGCAATAGCCTGCAGTTTCGTCAAGGTAGAAGACATCAAACCAGATACCCCCACACCCAAACCTATACCAATGTTCTCAAAGAAAACAGCAGCCCCAGCTTTCATATCAACAGTCTCTAAATCACTTAGAGATCCATCTGTGTAAACGGAAAAACAACCAACATTAGAATTGAATAAACCAGCGCCAATGACACCAAACTCATGAGACCGAAGAACATCCGAAGAGCCACGATCAGCCAAAAGTATAGAGCAGACAGGAAGAGAAGACACGCCACCAAGAAAACAAACTAACAGCTCAAACCAGACAGGAACCAGACCATGTGGGTCTAACCGCTTCCACTGTTTGAAGGTCTTCCACTCGAAAACAGTCCTATTTCGGTCCTGTAACTGGTCTATGAAAGCAATCTTATAACGCTGAAGTGAAGAGACACTCTTGACATAATTTGATTCACCAAGAACAAGAGACATAGGGGTTCCACTCTGACAACGAAAAGTGCTAGTCAGAGAGCCATCCAATGACAAATCACACCCAGAGAAAATATGCACCATACCTGCCAGAAAATTGTTTAAAGGATTGACTTTGACACAAACTGGACACTGCAATAGATGTAGTGGGTGCCAGCAGAGGACCTGTAGATCATGTGACTGGTGAGAAAATAGACACCCCAAAATCCCAATAGAGTTTGCGAAAGAAACGACCGAAGCCAACTTGCTCTCAGCTTGAACTTGCTTAAAAGTCTTCAAACTATACAGAGAGGAATAATGAATCGCATCATTGGGGAAATCACGTGGCAAACCAAACTTAGATCTCAAGCCCTTACGAATCAAAGTGTCCCACTTTCTACAAGAACTAATAGAAATGTAACTGAACTGTGTTCTATATCCAATAATAGGAAAGAAAACCACCGAAACCAAATATAAAAGTTGCTTATCAGATACTGTTTTTTTCAGGACTAAATTAGAAAAAAACCGGACATCAGTATGCGCCTTAGCCAAACTAGGCTTCGAAAGACCCTCAGTTGACAAATAGATTCCCAAATAGTGATGCGATTCTCCCTTCTTGGCGATAGAAATAGGTGACCCGCTGATCAGCAAAGAGAAAGCCGTACCATCACAATTAATGGGGATGGCAACAGTCTTATCATTATTAATCAAGATGTCATTGATATTGAAAAATTCACTAGCAACATTGAGAATGTGTTGTGTGGCACTTTGACTGCTGCCAACCCATATAGTATCATCAACAAAGACATCCGCTGTAAAAAATGAAGATACACCAGCCCGAGACTCAGCACGATCACATCCAGAAATAAAATGAGAATTCAATCTATAGCCACACCCATCCACCTGTCTCTTAACTTCACACAAAAGGTGGTCATAAAATATGCACCAGAGGAATGGTGAGAACACCTCCCTCTGGTCCAAGCCATCATGCACCATGTACCCATCTGTCAAACCAAAATCTGTCATAACTCTGTTAACGTGACCACTGTGGATGCCACCAAAGAACCTAATGAACCTGCTACACATCTTTATCCTAACCAAACTGTCCTGAAAATGTTCCCACCCAACAGAATCATAAGCCTTCCGCATGTCTTGCAAGACCAACCAGAGCTTACGATTCTTCTCCAAAGCATTCTTAATAACCAAACCAATGGCAAAAATAGGAGACTGTGTTGTCATACCCTTTAAAACCGAAAAATTGTCCCTATGCAGAACATCAAAAGTACTACAAGCCAACGAGATCCTATTTGAAAAAATCTTGGAAAGAATCTTGTGGGCAGTTTCAATTAAGGCAATAGGTTGGGTGTTCATAAGAACCCCTTCCCACTCATACGGCTTAGGAATCATTGAGACCCAGGCTTCCTTTCAAGCACTAAGTATTGACTCACGAATCAAACAAGAATTTAAAAGCACCAAAAGCATGTCCAAAATTGATCTGTCACAGTGTTTCCAGAGCTCATTCAAAATCCCAGAAAAACCAGCAGCCTTGCCCTCAGGCAGACCAGAAACTACACTGAACAACTCATTGAAACCAACATGACACATTACACCAGAAAATGCACTATCGAAAACATACTCCAAAGACTTGTACTGGCGAGACCAAATATCGGAGATATCTGGCACCACCTTGCACTTCCTGGTCCAGTCTTCCATGATCCCATCCACCCTAGCCTTGACTGAGCTGGGCTCCAAAATCAACTCGTCACCCACAACCAGATGATCCAGTACCACTTTGCGAAAGGGACACTCCAAAACACTCCTGATAGTGTGACCCTTGTCTGATTCGAAACTTCCCATTCTTCTATTAATAGCCGCCCTGATACAGGATTCCTTAACACGTTTGGATTCCAGCAACTTAGCAGAGCGATAAGACTTCCTTGCCTTAGCCAGAGCCGAGCAAATCTTGTCAAAACTGGAGCTTGAAAGAAATAAAGACTTCACCACTGAAGCACTATTGACATCAAGCTTCTCCCATGTATTCAACAATGATGCAAATTCCACACTAGACAACAAACAAGATGCCTTAACCAGCTTGAATACCAGCAACTCAAGCTTGTGAAACCTAGAAGAACTCTTAGTAAAAACCTCATCATAACCCTTAAACCATTTCTTTTTGAATGTTCCAACTGCTGAGAGAACCATTACTTTGCATACAATGTCCCACATAGCATCCAAATCTGAAAATTCCGCAGAAGCAGCGAAATCACTTGAGAACATTAAGCCATTGGCCAACGTAGCATCCTTAAAATTGTTCTACTCTTTCTCGCCAGCATTCCTGAAATCAAACTTCCAATGATTTTTATTAGCCTGCTTGCATATCGAATTCAGCTAAGAGTCAAGCAAGCCACCTAAACCCACAGAAACAAAAACAGCCTTATGATTAGTATCAAAAAAATCCTTGACCCCAGTCACACCACGATCCATCACAGCATTGACCAAGCTCAAAGAGATGAACATATAGTTAATGGTCTTGACAACACCACAAGAGTTACCCCATGTCAGTGTCTTTGTAAGCACACTTTCACCCAAGGCATTAACCAGACCCAGATCAAAGCACTTTTTGAAACTGGCACTCTTACAAACACCATCCTTATTGAAGTCGCCACCCAAGACCACAAAAGAAGATTCATTTACCACCTTAGCAATCAAAGAATTGATGTCGCCAGCCTGTGAGAATCGGACACTTGAAGAGGCACCAGCATAGAGACCCAAAACAGAAACCGAAAGTTTATTTTTGAAGAGAAGTCTGATGGAGAGGAGCTGGCTGGGCACTTCAGAAACCTTGAAAATGTGTCTTGCCAAAGAAGAATTCATGACAATTAACACCCCAGCACCCGAAGAAACAGAATCCAGACCAGAAGTAAAAACCTGAACACCATCAAATTTGTTGGCCAACCATGGACAAACTTTCCCTTTAAGCTTTGACTCAGTGAAAATAGAAACTAAATTGCCCATATTCCTATGCCAACAAATGATATCATCTTGCTTTACAGGATTGTTCAACTCACGAACATTACGCGTAGCAATTTTTCATACCAGACCACTCATTAAGAAAGAGGTAGAGGAAGAACACCACCTGCCAAAGCCAAACCATCCAAGCGCACCAATAGACTCATGACCGAAGCAGAGAGACCTTCCAACATGTTTTCCAATTTCACAACCTCAGATGAGGCAATTGAACCTGTAGCGGCAGCAGTCTTGTCACTAGTGGCATCATCCAAACCCACTCCCATCACTATATTCTCCTCTTGATTCTGTGATGGGGAGGTCACCAGCAGCTGACATTCAGGGCTAGGCTGGAAAACTGTCGGCATGAATGAGTCCAACTTCTTAGCCAACTTACCAATTTGTTCTGCAAGGCTGACAAGACTGCTCTCAATATTCTTCAAACAGTCTTCCAATTTACCACTAACAGTTGGGAGAGATTTACTATAAGATATGGAACCAGATTGAGCTGAACCACTAAATAACGCTAATGGAAGTCGTTTACCAACCATGGAGGCCCAGGTTTTTCTACTGAAAGCCAAAGGGTGGGAAACGGGGGCAGATTTTTTTTCATATATCTTAGCCAGACGGAGCTGATCCTGAGCTAAGAGAAGAGCTCTCTTGCTCCTAAGACTTGAGGATGCACCAACAGTACAACAAGCAAGAGAAGTATGACCAGAATTTCTGCAAATTAAGCACAATGCAGCGGTCAAATGAGACCAACAGAGACCAATGCCTTTTATAACAGAAGTGTTTGCCATTGTCTGAATAAGGCTACCCTCAGAATCAAAGCACACAGTGGCACAGTGTGCCCAGACATAACTGACAGAGCTGCGTTCAATAACACATGTTTTCCCACCAACCAAACCAATGAAGTCCCAAAGATCATGAGCAGTGGTGCCCATAGGAAGAGTGTAAAGCAAAGCCCTAAACTCATCTCTGGCATTCCACGTTTGTTTGTCAACATCGGCCCGAGCCACATGCACTGCATCTTTTCCAATAAGAACAAACCACTTAGCCACCAAGAGATCAGCCTGAATTTGATCTTCCAATTTGATGATCACCTTTTGCCATAGACCCACCAACTGCATTTTGATCAACTTAATAAGCCCAAATTCAGAAATGGCTGCACACACTGCCTCAATGGAAGTTCCCACAGAAATTTCTTTCAACACAATTGCCCAATTCATATGATTGTTGATAGGGTGCTTAAGATTGGTGTTTACCACAACACCATGATCATTTGCCAATTGAGCAGCCGCCATCATCACCTTTTCAGAAGTGAAAAATGCCTGGATGATTCCACCAAATTTTGAGGGAGCAGAGGCCCCTCCAAAACCATTCACACCTGAGAAAATTTTTCTGACAAAGTTCAATTTCTCCTGAAATGATTTCCCAGCAACAGCCACGAGATCAATATTCAAAGCAAAGGACTTGCGAACAGGCACTTGAACGGATGGTTTGATAGGCAAAGGGAGTGGAAGAAGGAAGGAACCATCTAACACGTCATTGTCTACATCAACAGTACCATAATCAATTACACCCAAAGGCTTCCCTAACACCTTCTTGGTTTTTACATGCAAACTCTTAGGTGTTTGATCAGGATTCTCTCCTGCAAAAGCACCATTCTCACTATAGTTAACACTGGTTTCCTCAACCAAGCACTCCTCCTCTATGTCAATACTCTCAGATTCAGTAGTGTCACCTACTTCAGAACCCCATGAACAATTACCAAGAGCTTTATCAGCAACCTCACTATTATCAACACTCTCTGCCAATACACCACCCTTTCTCTTCTTCCTCGATGCAACCATTTTAAAACCACCTTCAGAACCAGAAACTTTGGTAGCCTTCTTCATAACAGCAATAACAGAGCCAATAGTGGCCTTGTAATCGAAAAATGGTTTTGATTTATCATACTGAATGGTAAAAAAACTTTTTTTGAAAAAACTTTAGACTCTTTTTTGGGAATTTTGGATAAAGGAGAGAAAGAAGTTTTTTTATTTTCTGTAATAGATTGTATTAAATTTTTATTATTGTTTTATTATTTTTAATTATAGTTAATAGCCTAAGATCTTGGATTATTATATTGTAAAACTTAATATTAGAGTAATATCTGTAATATTACTTGTAAATATTAATAATAATTCTGTGATAATTAAAATAAGTATTGTAATTATTAATATGGAAACAATAAATATTAAAATTCTGTAAGTTGTAAATATTTAAATTGTTGCTAATATTGGTTTTTATAATTCTGTTTTAATAGTTTTTTATGTCAGTTTTTTATAATATGACCAGATTTTTAATAATAGTAATAATTATAAAAATCCTGTCTTTAGAATTGTTGTTGCTATTAACATTATTGCTGTTATTAGTACTTTGTAGTATTGTTATTTTTTTAATATTATAGAAATTAATATGTTCTTAAATTTTTAGCAAAAAATTTCTCAATTTTTTGAATTAAATTATTACTTAATTAAATAAGCTTTGTGTTAATATTAGAGAATCTATTTATGGCCAAATTAATAGTTTAAATATAATTAACTTCTTGTTTTACTAATTTAAAGTTATTATTTAATTTCAACAGTTTTATATTCTATTGTTAATTATAAAATCTAGTTTAGTTTTGTCTTAATTGTTATATATAATAAGTAAAATACTTTGATTCAAAAAAATTTGAAATTAAAAACTAAACTGCCTTTGTATTTTTTAATAATATAATATATTACTCCTTTTTGTATAACTTAAAGTTTTTTAAGCAAATGCAGATTGAATGCAAGTTGGCTTTTTTTTGAGCTTTTTAAATACTGATAATATTGTAAGTTAGTTGTTTAAACATAGATTTTTGAATTTTCAAATATTAAATTAATTTTTTCTTTATTTTTTGTTTTTTTTGGTTTATTTTTATGTTAATTTAGTTAACAATTTTTTGGCTAATATAGTAAAGATTTTTTATAATTATGACTTGTTTCTGAATAATTTTTTGTTTTTGGTATTTCAATTTTTTAGAAGTATTTTAATATTTGTAATTTTTGGTAATTTTGTTTTTTTTAATGTTTGTTATTTGATTAAACATTTTGGTATTGCTTTTATTAAATAATTACATAGTAAAAATAATAAAGTTTTTAATTAAAAAAGCTTCAAATATTGAAAATAACTTGATTTTCATGATCTAATTTCCACATAATTCGTATTAGCATAACATATTTAAATAATTTAATAAATCTGCAAATTTTTTTTTCTTTAAAAAATATTCAGCTTTTAAATGTTTTATGTTTTAAGAAATTTTGTTAAGTATATAATAAGTTGCTAAAGGCTGATTTTTTTGTATTTTTATTTATATTAATAGTTTTCTAACAAATTTAAGTTTAATAGACATAAAAGCTAATACTATAATATTTTTTAAAAGTTTAAATCTTAGTATTAATATAAAAAGTTTTGGTCTAATATTATTTATTCTAGCCAAATTACAGACTATTGTGTTGGCTTTAGAGTGTATTTTTTTTGGTGTAATTATAGTGTTTTTAAATAATTAAATAATTTTAGATGCTTGCTTTTTAAAGCTAATTTTAGTATTACCTGATTTTTATGTACATTGTTAAATAAAACATTATTATATTACAAAGATAATTAGTAAAAAAAATTTGTGTTTTGGTTTAAAGTCAAAGACTATTCTAGTGTTTTAAATAATAATAAAACTATTAAATTGGCTAGTACTATATTTTTTTCAAATTTAATGCTTTCAGTTATAATTAAAAAAAATCTTTAAATACAAAACATTTTGTTCACAAAATTTTGGCAGTTTATTATGTTTATTAAAAAACTAATTATAATATTATTATTTTAGATCAGATTTTACTTAAAAATATAAATTGAATTAATTTTTTACAAGTATAATATTCAAATTCATATATAATAGCTAAGTATATAAGTTAAATTATTACAGATATTTATTTTTATTTTATAAAAGCTCTTTATTATTAGTTGCTTATAGCTATCTGTAAATATTTATACAATAAATACTATCATAATATTCTGTGTCTTTTATGTAATAATATTAAATTTTCTGATTATTTATTTTTATGTTTGTTGAATTTTGTTGTTTATAATACTTTGTTGGCTTTTTAAACTACAATATAAAATTATTTTTTTGGTTTTGTATTAGTTTTTATCTTATATGTTTTAATTATTATTATTATTATGTTTATTAAATTCTGTAATATATATTGTCTTATATAAGAATTTTGGTTTTAAAACTTGGTTTCTAAAGTCTCTTTTTGTTTTTGAAAATTTTAAAGTTGCTATTAATAAGATTGTAAATTCTGTGTATAATTTGGTTTTAACTTACAAAAATAAAATTTGATTTATTTGTTTTAAGTATTATGTAATTATAAAAAAAAGAAATTTGATTTTACTAAATGATTTAATACTTTTTTTTATTAAATACATTGTTAAGAAGTATAATCAAATTATTTGGTATTATTAAAACTTTAAATATGAGTTTTGGTACATATATTTTATATCTATTTATTTTTAATAATAATAATAATAATAATAATATTTATATAAAAGTTTAATGTTGTTTTAACTAACTCAAATAGTTAGTTATATATAGTAAATACATGATTTATATCTAATTTAGATTATTTAATTTAATATATTGTACTAAATAATATTTAAATCTTACTTATAAAACTAATAAAACTAATAAATAAATAAAAATAAATATTTAATTTGTTAAAAACATTTAAAAAAATCAAAAAAACCAATATTTTATTTTTAAAAAAAGAAAAAACAAACTTAAAAAATTGTTTTTATTTTTTAGTATTTTAAAAAAATTTGTTTTAAATTTTTAATGTTTTAATTTTTTTGTTATTTAAACAACAGTAAAAAAACAATAGTTTAATTATTGATATATAATTAAAAATTATTGAATTTTAATAATAATAATAATATTAAAATTACTTTTGGTTGTTTAAAAATTTTTTAAATAAAAAAAACCTTTTATTTAAAGCCAAATACAGTGTTTTTTAATATTTAAAAACTGTTATGTATTTGTGTTATTTAAAAAAAAATACTTTAAAAAACAGTATTTAATTATATTATTAAGAAATTTTAATTGTTTTGTTTATATTTTTTGCTTAATTATAGTTATAAAATAAAATTTTATTATTTAAATTTTATTATTATAAATATTTTGATTGTTTTTAATTATATCTTTATTAAATATATGTTTTTATATTAATAGTTGGGCCTCAATTGTAAAATGATAAAAAATTTTTATTATTATTATTATTTATACAATAAAAACAGTTTGTTAAAATAAACATTTTTACTTTGAAGTTTAATATATCTTAATTGAGAAAATTTAAATTTTGGTTGCACAATATATCTATAAAAAACATGTGAAATTGCTTGGTATGTTCTACATGATCATCTATAGACAACAAGAAAACCTTTTTTAACTAGTTGGCTTATCTTCAACTGGTGATCCAAGAAATATCGGTGCAGTAGCTTCACACTTTCCGCAAATAATCCTAGTACAATAATTATAAAATCGACATCGATGACAAATCCAATCACCTAGAGCCACTTTTCGATCAGGTGGAACTAAGCTACACCCGAGACAAAAAGTACGATATGAAAAGTTATGGGTTCTACATCGAGAACAGACCCATTCGCCGATTTTAAGACGTCGATTCTTTAATCGTAATGTTGTTTCATCTTTGTAACCATCATAACCACCACCTCGACGTCGTTTTTTGTCTCGTATATAACGTTTTTGGTTTTTGAAAAGAGTTAGGTGTTGAACTGAGGCGTATAGAGGGGGGACGGTACAATAAATTTTATTATAGGGAAATAATAAATTTTGGTAGATTGATAATCTTGAAAGATAATTTGAGCGAATTTCAAAAATTTTCATCATTACGATAAAATTGAATTTATGATATTAGAAATTTTTTTTAAATTCGGTCCTGATCTTGATGATACGACCGTTACACCATCAATTTACGGAAATTCTGGTTTTTATTTTCATTTAAAAAGAAAAGCAAAAATATTGTATTGTATTCCCTTCTAACGTTTTTTGAGTAATAACTCGATGTGGCGTCTTTCTATTTTCGTGCTAACGTGGAATCTTTCATGAGGCACCTTTTGAAAATTTATCTTTTTGTCGAAAAAGCCCCTTGAACAAAAGACAGAAAATGACGGCTATCAATCAGCAAAAAAAGCCAATTATTGACCCTTTTTTAGTATGAATATGGTCAATAATAAATTTAGAATCTTTCTTTTAAGAACAAATTAATTATCTATATCATCAGGTCTAAGACGTATAAAATAGAATGAACTTTCTTTTGATACATATGTGATACAAGAGGTAATAGTCTAAACCTTCTGCATTTTATCTTTCTAAAAGGAGAAAAGGCTTGGCTCAAATATGATACGCCAATTCCAGATTTCAAAATAAGTCTCTAGTCCTTTTTTATCTTGAATCAAAAGATTAAAAAACAAAAACATTCAAATTGGTTGTTGTCTTTTCACTTAAGATCGCTTTTAATGTTGTTTTTATTCTCATTTTGGAAAACTGTCTCTTAAAATAATTATATTGGGTGTCGAACCGTTTGATGACAATATGTCCAATCATTCGAATTGTTAAGACGGAGCTTCTTATTATGATTATATGTGAACCAATGTGATTCAACTTTTTTTTAAAAAAAATTAGTTAAAAATTCTTAAATAAAATGTTAAAAGTAAATTTAATCAAAAAATATTAATTCTTAGGTTTAAAATCAACTTAAATTGATCATTTTGATTGCAATTAATAAATTTAATGTTTTTGTCAAAATATTACAATGTCATATTGTATTGTAATAATTTAACTTTGAAAATTTTGTAAGATAAAAATTGTGTTTTAAATTAATTTTTTTTTTACAAACCAAAATGCTAAGTTTTTATTATGATATCACTTTTTTGAAATTGAAAATGTTATTAATCTGTATTTATCAAACCATATTCAAATTACATTCATTTTTAAAATTAAATTTTATTGACAAGAAATTCAACATGTATTGATTGACAAAATGTATTCAAAACTTGATGAATTGAACAGATATTTCTTTCGCAGTACAGTAAATTTATTTCTTCATTTTTTGGTTTTAATAACTACATATCATATAGTAAAAAAACTACTGCACGCTTTTTTACGTGTACAAAAATTAACATTTTGATTCTATAATCACATAAGAGCAATATATAAATGTTTTACCAAAATTTTAAAAACTTTGCTCATTATAATCGCTAAGAGCAAGATTATCGACCTCCTTCCACGATCAATGACATCTTCTTATTCACCTCTTTTTTCAACATAGGAGTTGGAACGCTGTCAAATCCGTTGGATATGCCACCAACAATACTGGACGGCCTTGTCCTAAGACCATTTGTGCTTGACGCTCTCCGAATTGACATCTGGGGAGTCAAAGCGCTTGTCTGAGAATTTGGGGTGATGGTTATCGAGGTTGTCGCACTTCTGAGTGGGGTCTTTGGCCGTGGAATACCTCGAGTTGATTTTCCGTTAAGTTTATTGTCTATTAGTTTGATGTTTCCTGTGGTGTTGTTGGGAGCTTTTTCAGCTTCATTGTTATCTTTTGTTGGTGATTGGAGGATCTCTGATTTATCATTAGTCGAAGTCGATAATTTACTTTTGTTGGAAGAAACAGCTAATCGCCCATTAACAATATGTGGCTCTGGTGTTGAGGGGGTCACGACCGAAGATGAAGATGTTGTGCTTGAATCGCTGGATACACTATTACTTCGATGAGGGAGTAATTCGGGTTGTGAATTTGGTAATTTTCGTCGCAATTGAGTTGGTTGATCTTGTGAGGTTTTATTTGGTTGTTGTTGTTGTTGTTTTTCTTCTTCTATTACCACCACTGTATTACTATCTAGATACAGACTACTACGTCGACGTGCTGTATTGAATCCAGGTCTTGAGGCAGGTGAGATGTTGTTTGATGATGAAGGACTTGGGGAAACAGATCGACTCGAAGGTCTTCCCCTTCCGAAATTAACCTCTTGAGATGTTCCATTTTGATTAAGATACATACTAGTTCGTCGGCTTGGAGCTTTAGAGGGTGATACTGATCGACTTTTTGATGCAAAATCATTTGTTCCCAAGTACATACTTGTCCGTCTATTTCCAGCTTTTGTAGGTGAAACGGCTCGACTGGCTGGTCGACTTCTTGTCACCGGCTCATTTCCTTTATTTGATGCTCTGATTCCTACTGGTCGATTCTTTGGTACAGTTTCTACTAGTCCATTGGCATTATTACTCAAATACATAGGAGTTTTTTGATTATTCGTGGAGGAACGCGATACTGGAGAACCAGGTCGAGATAAAACCACCGATAAACTTGGGGATACTGGTCGACTAGCCATTGATTTATTTCGACCTGTTCCACCACCACCACCCGTAGAAGTATTGGAAGCGGCGCTATCTCTCCGCTTCTTTGCTAATTGTGCCGCCTCTAATGTTTCTTTCTCTAGTTTTGTCAACCCCTTGGTGGGATTTTGTTCGAAACCAAAGAACATTTGATTGACAATTCTTTCCCCGATTTCATTTTGCTAATACCAAGACAACACAGGTAAAGATGAGTAGTATTAAATTTCGAATTCAATAAATTCAAGATCCATCAAAAGTTGCCAATTTCTTACCAGTGTATCCAAATATCGAACACTTTCGTGCATAAATGGTTTACGTTCATCTGGTTTTTCAGAAATTCGTTATTAGTTAGGGGTGAAAAGCAGGATAATAATTAAAGATTTTCATACTTACTTTCTTCATACTCGAGGCAAGCTTTAATCAATTGATCTTCAATTCTGACAAGACTCGGCCAACAAGACTTTCGCCATTTCTCTTCCTCCAATAATCGGAAAGAGCTTTGAAACAGACGCCGAGGATCCGAGGCCTTTTTTTCGAATTCTATCATTTTCTAAAATGATATTTGATTCAATTAAATTAGCATCTTTAATCATAAGTGTAAAATGCGATAATAATAATAATAATAATAATAATAATAATAATTATTATTATTATTATTATTTCCAATAACTTTGTGGAACAAGGGAAATACCTCGATTAATGCGCGACGTTCTAACATTAATTTATAGATTCGTGCACATTTGGCATATAATTCTTTAAGACGATCGACTTCTTGTGCCAAACGTTCATAGACCTCTTCAGCGGATAATGCTATAGGAAAAACATGAAATTAATACAACCATCAAATTTACGAAAATAAACGATATGGTGAAGAAAAATAAACGCTGCCAATTCTTACAATCTTGAAAAGAGGCAAAGAAATCATCACGTTCATTTTGAGGAACCAGACATTTATCCCAGAGTTCACCCAGTTGTACGGTATACTATTTTTCCAGATAAATAGAAAGTCGCCAGTTAATTTGGATAATCAAAAGAGAAATTATGAAGCTGATCAAAATTCTATACCTCATCAATGGCCTTTTGAATAATTTCGCGCATGATCGCCCTAAGTCTCTCTTGTTCTAGGGACAACTATTTAAAGAAATATGCATGCGTTAATAAATGTGATTTTAGAAAATAATCAGACATTAACTCAAAAACTTTGTGCACCTGTTGCAAATATTCTTCCTCCAGAGAATCGTGCAATTTAATTTGCCTTTCGTTGACTGGCATGTTTAATTCTTCCCACAAATTCTTGACTATCTTTTCCAACTTATCTCTTCTGTCTTTGCGTTCTACGTAATCCTTTTCGAGAACAATCAACTTTTCTTTTAGGGTAGATAGCTGTTCTTCCGAAAGATCAAGTCCCGCCGGTAATTGTGGCCTATAATAGATATATTCACGTGGTGGCTTCTCCGTCCCGACCACAGTAGTAATACTATCATCATCATCATCATCATCATCGTTATAATCATCACAATCAACGTTCCTATTGCTATCACTATGACTATGACTATTAATTGTTTCAGTATTGTTATTAATAGCTTCATTGTCCTTTATTTGTTGAAGCAATTCACTAATGTCTTTTGGAGTTTTTTTATCCAAGAATAATTTAGCAAGTGCCCTGTCAATATCATCTTGAGGTGAACGATTTAATGCGTTAAAGTAAAAGTGAAGTTGGGCTGTGATGCCTTCGAATAAATCTCGTCGCCGAGTCTAAAAGATTTGAATTAGCGAATATTAAGAATTTACAGCAGAAAATTTCATGGGGAATTAGAGTGAATGCGTGGAAAGTCCATTGACATTACCACTATTCGGATCAATTTATCATATTTACACCAAACCTAAAATGAGTATTGGGAATGTAGATTTTAGAAGGTTCTCTAGGATTTCAAATAAAAGCTTCATATATTATTCATACCGGCTGAACAACCGAAGAGCTCAAATCGGTTTCAAAAATCTAGGCAAAAGGAAACAAATGTATTAGAAGAGGATATTATTTATTATTATTATTATTATTATTACTATGTGCAATTGAGTATTGGAAGGAGTTATTTAATTAGCACTATTGCAATATTACCTCTTTTGGTGGTATATTATCATCAATTCCCAGTTCTTGTATGAAAAGTGTGACGCCATCGACCCAGGTGTTAATATTAGTTCGTGTCACTTCAATTTCCTGATCATGATGATCGATCATCAATTATTTAATTAACGATCAGAGCTTTGTGAATATCAATTTTGCGGATTTTCGATTGGTTACCTCTTGTAAACTATCGCGAATACTTTGCAAGTATTCGCGTGTTGTTGTGTTCGTGGGTAATATAGGACCTGCCGATTGACCAATTACATTCTCTACTTGTCTTCCAAATAGATGACATTGTTCTTCGATCTCGATCTATTCAAGGAAATGATGAAATGAAAAATAAAAGTGAAGTCTAATGGGAAAAGACAAACTGAACAAAAGGGACAATAAGACCAGGTAAACGCGTGTTAATATTTAAATAAAATTATTTACCAGCAGGTCTTCTATTTCAGCGGAAAGACTCGACTTCCATAGAACTTGTGCTTGGATGAGCTTATCAAATTCGGTCAACACTGTCTAGTATAGGGAAAAGATGGAGAAAAAGTAACGCATACATTCTCCAATTGAACAAACCAGAAAGATTCCTAGGCAAGGAATTAACAAGTTATTAGAAACGTATAAAAACTTACATGTAACTTTTCTCGAGCCCACTGGGATTGATTACTGTAGTCTTTGCCAAAAGATTCGTTTGCCACACGATATTCGTTCCATAGTGATTTCAAGTGTTCTACTTTAAAATAGACGGCGTCCATACTGGTTACTAAAAAAGTTCAGTTTGGAACTGCGAAAGAAAGAGTCAACCAATTAAGGAGACAAAAGTTGAATTATGTGTTTATATGTGTAGATTTTGACAAGTAGTAGTAATAGTAGTAGTAGTAGTAGTAGTAGTAGTAGTAGTAGTAGTAGTAGTAGTAGTAGTAGTAGTAGTAGTAGTAGTAGTAGTAGTAGTAGTATGGGATAGAGGAGAAAAGAAAGGATAGTTGGAAAAGGTAGATATAATAGAATTGATATCTTATGATATTTGTAATTAATGGGAATCTTTTTACGGAGAAGGAAGACTTTAATAGTTAAATGATAAAAATACTAAATGGTGTTGGCGTCTCACTCCCAGTTTCTTGTTTGATACTAATAGAGTTCCAAATTCAAGTTATTATTTAATACTAGAAAAAGTGAG
>JAAOMT010000303.1:66256-86208 GCA_016748015.1 Geosiphon pyriformis
AATAATAATAATAATAATAATAATAATAATAATAATAATAATAATAATAATAATAATAATAATAATAATAATAATAATAATAATAATAATAATAATAATAATAATAATTTTAAAGTACAAATGGCTTAATTTTGTGTTAGTCGTTGAGTTCACTTAATATCAGGGATAATTATCACAAGTATTCGTGTAACGAGTCCAACCAATGAAATATCAATCTCCCATAATTTTTTTTTACAACAACGCGAAAATTCTACATGATTTCTTCATGAATTGATAAAAATGCGTTTGCCAAGTTTAAAAAGACAGTACGCTTTTTTGTTTGATGATATCACCGAGTCACGTTTTATGCGTAAATTTGGTCTTAAAAAATTGAAAATAGTTGAAGAGCCGGTAGCCTCTAGAACTCGTGGCGCTTTGGGTCGAAATAAACCTGTAGCCAGCCGCACTAGATCTAAGAGCAAATATAATGGTAGTATTGGGAATAAAATAGGTGGGTCTCGGACTGATATTGATTTTTTGCTTTTTATAAAAAAAAATCTATTGGTCGGTCGCCCTTAATAAATCCCAAGATTATATCCCTGCTATTAAGAATGTTATTTGTTTTTCACCCTGGACTTTTTTGCCTCTCGCAACAATTTTTCTTTTCTTGATCATTTTTTCAATGCTAAGAACCTTTGTATTTATAGTCGAAAATTTACTTGATTTTCGATGTACCAATATCATCCAATCGAACCCTGCCTATGAGATTCTATTTGATTGATGTAGCGTTATCGTTGCCCTCGGGGGCAAGAATGACCGGTTTTGGGCGCCAACTGATTTCCGTGATCAATAAATAATTCACGAAACATACATTCATGATCTTTGAGAATGTAAACTGGAAAGTAACAATATTCAATCTTATAATCAAAAGGCTAATTTATCAGCTTCAATCTTCAATAATGTTAGTTAATGATTAATTACTTATGATAAATATAATAGATTTAAGAAAAAAGTCCCAAATCTTAATGAAATCCTGACTATAAAGAAAAAATTATTTATTAATTTAATTTAATTTTTCAAAACCAACATAGTTATTATATATATATAAACATAATTTTATTTATATTAAATTTTATTTTATTAAATTTTTTGTATTTTAATTATCAAGTAATTTTAATAAAAATATTGATATATTAATTAATTTTTTAATTTGGAATAAATAATGCACAGTGTTATTCAGAAAATAAAACAGAAAAAATATAATAGATAAAAATATAATATACTTAGCCAATAACAAAATATAGATTATCTGAGCAAATAATATCAGAAATTTTAAAAATACCAGCAGAAATTCCAGAAATACCAACAAAAATATTAAAAATTCAAAAAATGCCAAAAATTCTAACAATAACTCAAGAAAAGTATAAAAATTATTAGGAATTTTAAAAATTTTATATTACAAAAATTTATGTATATATAGCAGTAACTATAAAAACAGAAAAAACAGACAAATTTAATTTAACTTTTATTAAGTAACTTTAATAATTAGCAATTTAATACTTAAAGTAAAATACTTATTCACAATAAATTTATTATTTAAATTATCTAATATCTAATATTTATAAATCTATACTTATTTTGTTAAAAAAACCAATTATTTCTTTATTAATACCAATAATATTAATACAATATTAATAACAATATTAAAACAATAACTATTAACAGAATATTAATTTCTATTTTTTATTATTTTATTTTTTTGAATTTTGTTTTATGTTTATTAATTGATTAAAAAAAGTATTAAAATTATAACATCAAAAATTGTTTAATAAAAAACACAAAAAATAGTATAAAAAATAGTTAAAAAATTAAAATTGCTTATTAAAAAAATAAAAAACACTAAAATAATCTAATTACAATATTAAAAAAATTAAATATTGAATATTATTTATTATTATTATTATTATTAAATCTCTGTTTATTATACAAAAAATTTAATTATAAAATCTTTAAATTATAATTGATATTAAAAACACCAATTTACAAAAAAATTACCAACTATTAATTCATAATAATAATTTTAGTTTTGTAAATTTTATATTTATAATTAAAATTAATTTAAAAATAATTTTTCTTTTTTAATTAAAAGTTTTTTTTTAATCAAAGTTTTTTTTAAACAATATATTAAAAACAATCTTAATATAATTATAATTATTATTAGTTTTATTTTATTAATATTAATATTAATAAAAATAAATTATTATTTAATTGTATTTATATTATTTTATTTTTTATATTTAATATATAATTTAACTATTATTTAATACTATATATTAAATTAAGTAACTTAAATTATATTTAATATTAGCAGATTAATATTATTACAATTGAAAATCATAGTTTTTATTAATTATTACATGTATTAATTATTAATATTATATAATTAGCCATCTTATTTTTAGAAAATAATTAATAACTTAACTATTAACTTAATTATTGATTTAATTATTGACTTAATTAATAATCTAATTATTAATTTAATTATTAATCTAATTGCTAATTCAATTATTAACTATTTTAAATAACTATATAAGTAATATATTTTTTAGTTTTAAAAAAACATGTTTTATTATATAAAACATATATAAATTAAAGTAATAAAAATGATTTTTAAAATATTTAATTTTTTCTAATTTACTTATTTCTTTTTTTTAAGCTTTTTTAAATATCTAAACATTTTTATAATAAAAAATTACTTGTTAGTATTTATTTATTTATTTTTTTATTAATACAATTAACGAATAAAATCCAATCACTATCTAGTATACAGAGCCAGACTAAGTAATCCAAACTAAATATGACTCATATACTTACTACATATGACTAGCCACTTAAACCAGACAAGGCAATACTATATCCCTATATTAACTTATACAGTATCATTCAGACCAGAAAAAAAACTACATAGCTTACAATGACCAAAGCTAATAGCAAAAGACTTAATCACACCAAGCAATCTAATTACATCATCAGACAACAATGAAAGCATATTACAAAACAGCCTGGAAATCACACTACTATCATAAATCAGATCAATCTGCTCCATATTTACTCTATAACCAAACTTCACTAATCATGTCTTTATATGATACAACTCTACAACAAATCTTACATATTTAACAATCTGAGCATCCACTTTCTTCTTATTATCAAAAGCACCATAAGTCTTTTCACATCATTTTTTTAACACAAACCTTTTACAGATTACAGCATATAAATCAACATTCAAGAAACATTAAGACAGAATTTGCAAAATGGCAGATGCAGACAAAATAAAACTACTAGTCAAAACAGACCAATGCACAGAAGCTTTGGCCAAAATCTTACCATAAACACCAACATCATGAGCATAAGTAAAAGCATAATCAGAGAATTCTATCTTATTACACAACAAACACAATACACTGAAGTAACATTTGTCATATAACCTCTTTTTAACTGCCATTAGCAACTGTCTATGCACAGTCTATATTAAGTATGTATATAGATTAGAAGACTTTTAACTAGTAAACTCAGCAAGTATATAAGAATCAAGATGTCACATCTTTGTTGTAGCAGCCCAGTTCACACACCCGATCAGTGCATATGGAATCACATCACAACCAGGACCAGCTTTCCAATAAGCATAACAAACCAATCAAAAAATATCTCTAACAAAATCGTAAGTATTACCAGAAACAGATGTGTTCTCAGCCACCAAAAAGTGCTCACACACTCCAGTCAACAGTAAAAAAAGAGAACAAGCAGCTACATCTGTCACCAAATCAGCTGCTATATTACTGGAGACCCTTAAATGTTCTTTAACCTTGACCCAAGCCATATTCAAATTTTTCTCTCTAATTAAATTAAAAATGTAACATCTCTCAATTCAGTACAGATTGAAAAAATCAGGCATAGCAGAAGACAATTTAGCTATGCAAGCATCAATAGCAGCCTAACTGTCGAAATGCACAGACACTATACTAAAAGATAAGACACACTCCAAGAACAAGACAACAGTCTGTAGCTTAGCCATAGAAGAGAATACAAGACCACAAACTGAAACACCAATACATAAATCCAAAACCAGAAAATAAACAGCTGTCCCACTAGTAACATCAGCAAAGCCAACATTTTTCAATAACTCATCAGTGAACACCTCAAAGAAACCAGACCAAATTTCATGCAAACTATTCTTCATAACAGAAAACTCATCAGACCCAAGAATGTTCATATTATGTGACTAACTGGATTCCATAAAACCAGGTAAAAAAAAACTTAGACCTATCAAATGCTTAGATGTAACTACAAACCAACAAGGAATAGAGCCATGTGGATCCAGTCTCTTCCAATAACAAAAAATTTTCCAATTTAATACTTTACTCTTTTTATCAAAAAATTGATTACCAAAAGCAATCCCAAAACATCTTAGAGAACAGACAGAATTAAAGTACAAGGACTTTCTAAGAACTAATAACAGTGGAAAATGATCAGAACCATGAAAAGCATTTGAAAGATTGTTTGCAAAAGAGAGTTCATTGTCCAAAAAAATTTTTACCAATTCTGCCAAAAAATTGTTTACCAGACTAATATGCAGTTTGACAAAAAACTGCAAAAAATTCAAAGAAGCCCAACCCAAAACCTATAAGTCCAAGAATTTATGACTAAATAAAGCATCTAAGAATGCCCAAATTATTGGAAAAGAAGACCAAAGCAGCCATTTTTACTTCAGACTGCACTTGCATAAAAGACTTCAAATCATACAAAAAAGAGTGATGTAAAACCACATCAGAAAAGTCATGGAACAAACATGCTTTCAACTTAAGACCCTTCTTAACCATAACATCTCACTTGTGATACACATTTGACAAAACAAAACTGAATTGAGTTCAATAACTAATTATAGGCTGTAAAACAGCTGACACCAAATAAAAGAATTGCTTATCAGTAATGGCCTTCTGAAGTACAACATTAACAAAAAAATAAACATCAGAATGAGTCTTGGCAATACTTGGCTTGAACAAGTCATTGGTAGACAAAAAGATTCCCAAATAATAATAAGCTTCATCTTTCTTGGCAATTATGATTGATTGACCACAAATATTCAATAAAGCAATCTTAACACCCTAATTAATGGAAATAACCACTGTTTTTTTACTATTGATAGAAATATTATTGATCTTAAAGAACTCATTGGCAATGTCCAAAACAAACTGAGTGGACATCTGACAGTTCCCAACCTAAATAGTGTCATTAACAAATATGTTTATCACAAAATAAAAAGTTATTCCACCACTGTTCTCAATTCTGCCCATTTTTGAAATGAACCTAGAATCAATTTTATACTCACACAATTGTTCATGCCTCTTAACTTCACACAAAAGACGATCATAAAAAATTTTTCATAGAAGAAGTGAAAAGATCTTACCTTGATCCAATCTATTATGCATCTTATAACTATTTAACAAACTGAAATCAGTTATTATTCTGTTAACTCTATTTTCATGTATACTACCAAAAAACCTGATAAACTTTTTACACATTTTGACATGTTGTAAGCTATTCTTTAAGTAGTAGCACCCAACTGAATCATAAGCTTTTTGCATATTTTGCAGAATTAACCAAATTTCCCTATTTTTCTCAAGAGCATTCTCAACTACTGACCCAATAGCAAATACTAGAGACTGTATGGATATACTCTTTAATACCAAAAAGTTATTACCTTGAAGAACATTGAACTTGCTATATGCCAATAAAATATGATTAGACAAAATTTTTGATAAAATCTTCTTGGCAGTTTTAATTAAAGCTATGAGCTGGGTGTTTGTAAGGACTCCATCCCAGTTATAAAGTTTAGAGATCATTAATACTCAAGTTTTTTTCTATAATGCAGACACACTACCAAAAGTTAAACATACATTCAATAGTACCAAAAGACATCCCAACATCACTTCACTACCATGTTTCCATAATTTATTAGAAATACCAGATAAGCCAGTAACTTTACCATCAGGCAGACCACCAACAACTGAAAGCAACTTACCTATATTAATTGTACACATTATACCAAAAAAAGCATCATCTCTAACATAAGCCAAAGATACATATTGATAAGCCCAATAATTAGGTAAAACTAAAGACACTACATGCTTCCTTGTTCAACTCTCTATAATTCTATCCACACTTGATTTTATCTCCTCTGGCTCCAAAACCAGTTCATTATCTATTACTAAGTAATCCAGAACCACCTTGTAAAAAGACCACTTTAAAACATTCTGAATTATACTACCTTTATTGAAACAAAAATTTTCCATATGTCTTGTAATCACCTTTTTAATAGAAGCTTCCTTAACCAATCTCGACTTATATATCTTAGATTTTCTGTATTCTTTACAAGCCAATAATAAATATTTAAGAACCACTACAGATTTCACATCTGAATCCACTACATTAGTAAAAACATGAGTCTTAACATTATTCAGAGTTGATTATTTTCTTATGAGACAATTAACCCCAAACATATTGTCAAAGCTGAATTTTCTAACAACTTTGACAACCAACAATTCCAAACCAAAAAACTTAAAAGAGTGTCTATTTTTTAAACACTGAAACTCACTAAACCAATGTTTTGAAAAAACTTTATTAGTTGACTCTAGTATTATCCTCTCTAAAATTGCCTACATAACATCTATATTACCACAGAATTCAGCATCAGAGAATTTGCCAGCAATAATCAAAAGCTTGGCAGAAGAATAATCCCTAAATTTAGCCCATTTGGAACTATCAGCATCCTTAATTTTGAACTTCTAACAATTTTTGTTAGCCTGTTTGCATAAGCTATTCAAACAAATATTTAAGAGCCCACTCAAGCCAATTAAAACCAAAACAGCATTGTGATTAGTGTTAAAAAAATCAGACACAAAGCAGACCTGATAATTGGTAATGGCAAAAAACAAATTCTTATTAACAAAAATGTAATCAATTGTTTTCTCAATTCCTCTAGAATTGCTTTATGTGAAAGAGTTCACCAACTGATAACTGGCAAACGAGTTAACCAAACCCAAATCCATACAGAACTTAAAGCTCATATTCTTTCCAAACCCATTTTCATTAAAATTTCCACCCAAAACCACAAAAGTGCTGGAGTTAACTGCCTTTGCAATTAGAGAGTTTACTTCTAAAGCTTGATCAAATCTAGTCTTGGAAAAAGCACCAATGTACAAACTTAAAATTGTAACCAAGAGCTTGCTTTTAAATAAAAGCTGAACCAAAATAACTCAACCAAAAACCTCCTTTACCTTAGATACATGACAAGCCAAAAAATTGTTTATAATTACAGCCACTTCAGCACCAAGAAATTTTTTATCTAAACCAGACATAAAGATATGCACACCCTCAAATTTATTAACAATTCAAGACTTGACACAAAACCACAATTTAGTTTCCATAACAAAAAACACAAAACTACCAGAATTTATATGCCAACAGACAACATCCACTTGTTTCATAAAAACATTAATACTCTGAACATTGCATATAGCAAATTTTCAGACCAAATCATTTATGAGAGAAAGAGATTAACAAGGAACCTGAACCCAAACACAAGATATCCAATTTCTTTAAGATTGAAATAACCAACACTTCCAAGGCTAACTATTTTTGATTCCAAACCACTCACCTTAGTGGTTAGAATCTTTGAACTGCTTAGGCTGAATTCAGCAATGGGCTTGTTAACAACAACTGAGAAAGGGGGGGCAAAAGATAACAACACATTATCTACAGCCATATTTGAATCTGAAACCAAAGTCATAAACACAGAAACAGCCAGAAAAAAAGCACAGGAAAAAGATACCAATGACACTAATTCAACAAAACTCAACTTTCTTAAAATACCAGAAATCTGGTCAGACAAGAGCTCTAAGAAGCATTCCAAGGATGCCAAGCAATTATTCAAACAAAAAATATCAAGAGGATTGAAATTAAACAAAAGCAACTTCACATCCAAAAATGAGCCAGCACCAGAAACAACTAAAAAAACTACATGAAAAGGAGACCCACCAGCAATCTGGGCCCAAATTTTCTCACTGAAAAAAACTAAGCAAACAATTGGTGTCTGTTTCTTTTTATATATGTTAGCCAAACAAGCCTGATCCTAAGGAGTTACCATCTGCTTACTATGAGGACTAGAATTCTCACCCAATAAACACTTACTAGAGATATGACCAAACTGTTTGTATTGAGCACTGCAAACCAAAAAAAGACTAGCCCAATGCAAATTCACACCCTTAAATACTAAATTAGAACTAATAGCAGCCAATTTAGATGTCTTATTATCAAAACAGATCACAGCACACCTATTGTGTACATAAAACTCAGGATTACAGCCAATGAAACAAGTTTTCTCACCATATAATCCCAACAAATCAGATAGATCATGAGCAGTAGTACCAACTAGCAGTGTATATAACAAAGCTTGATGCTAATCCTTGGATATCTATGTTTGTTTATTATTGATTGTGTTGGCCACATGAACAGAATTTTTTTCCATAAGTACAGATTATCTAACTGCAACCAAATTAGTTATCTCAGATGACTCATATTCCACCAAAGCTTTCTGTTATAAACCAATTAATTGCAGCTTGATTGATACAATCTTGCCAAACTTGAAAAAAACAGACTCCACAGCTGATTTGGGAAAATCAACTAGATCTTCTTGACAATTACTTCCCAATCTGATTGGCTGTTTACTTTTCTTATCTCATCATTGACTAAAATTTTCTTATTGACAGCCAAATTTCTTGCCTTTTTTAAATTAGATTCAGAAGTAAAAGATGATCTAATAATTCCAAGAAATTTTGAAGGAGTAAAAGCTTCTCCAAAATTATTAATTTGATAAAAATTTTTTTTAAAATACAACAACTTATTACCAGAGGTTTTGCCAGACACTGCAGAAAATTCAACATCCAATGCAAAAGATTTTTTTAAATCAAAATTCCAGACATCTCTAATATGCAATTTAATTAATGACAATTTTTTAAAACCCACAAATTTAGGTGCTGGGAGCACCAATTTGGCACTATTATCACTCAAAACATTGAAAGAAAGCATTTTCAGTGGTTTTTTCAAGATGTAAGTTTTAGTATACATCTTCTTTGAAGTAGTATTGTCTATTATGTTGTCTGTTTTAAAAGTATTAGAGTCAACATAGCTTGTTTCTTTGACAACTGTGTTCTTCATATTCTTTATATCTAATACTTTACTAACACTATTTTCTTTGCTGTCCATTTTACTGCCCCAAGATTTAGCACACTCACTATTGTTAGCTTACAACATGTCAGCAGACAGAGATCTAGCTGACAAGTCTATCATAATACCAAAAGCTTCAAGTTTTTTTGTTTTTTTGAATAAGAGACTGCAAAAGTATACACTCTTAACATGTGCCTTTTTATTATTATTAGAGTAAGACCCCAATTCAACCAAAACTGAACCAGAACTACTAGCAGACAAGTTTGCTGGATTTATCATAATGAAGAGAAATATATTAGAAAAAATGACTTAGAAAAACAAAGAGAAAAAAAAAAAGTGGTATCTTCAAAAAATATTTTTGCTTTTGTCATAGTTAGGGGATTAACAAAAGAAAAAGTTTTTTATTTATTTATAATTATTAGTTTTAAAAATTATTAAATAAATATTATTGAAAAATATAATTAATACTTGATATTAAATTCTAAGAATACTAATATAAACCATAAAATAATATTAGTATATTATTTTTAAATATTTTTATTACTTTTTGAAAAAAATAATAACTAAAGATTAATTTTATATATTAAATTTATATTAATTCAATTTTTTTATTAAAATTTAATTTTTTTTTGAATATTTTTATTATAATATTTTACTATTTGCTAGCTTATTATTTTAAACTGTAATAATATTCTTAAAAAATAATCAACTTAATATAAACTTTGCTGTTTAAAAAATTATTATAATCTTTTATATAATTAATATTAAAATTATATTTAAAAAAAACTTATTTATAGTCTTATTAAAAACAGATACTTTATTCTAAATATTATTAATTATATCTCTAAGTTCTAAATATAAAACAAAAAAAATGATTAAAAGAATAATAACCAAAAAAACCAATAAATTAATTATTTTAATAACAAATTTAAAAGTAACCAAATCTAAAATTTAAGATTTTAAAAAATTTAATTTAGATTTGATTACAAAATTAACAGCAAAAACAGCAAAAAAATAGCAAAAAAAAACCCAAAAAAACAAAAGCTTTAATATAAAACTTTTTACTAATATGATATAATATAAAAAACTTAGAGCCAATAGTAAACTTAAAAAAAAAAATTTTGTAATTTAAAGCCAAATAGCCAAAATTTTAATATTTAAAATATTATTCATATTTAAAAGTTTTTTATTAGATCTAATTTTTATAAAAAATACTAGTTTTTAAAATAACAAGATTTAAAATCTTTAAAAAATCAAAAATTATAATAATAAAGTATTAATAACAATAATTATTAACTTAAAAAATTAAATTACCAATTTTAAAAACAATACAACCAAAAAAAATTAATTGATTTGATTTTAAAAGTGTTTTTTAAAATAATAACTTTTTTTAATTAAGCAAAAAAAAAATTTTAAAATAAATAATAGTATATTATTATAAGTTAATAGACATAATTAAAATAATAATATTAAAACTATTAAAAACAATTTTAATATTATTAGAAAAATATTATAAAAAACAACAAAAACAAAAAAAAAACAAAAGTTATTACAAAAAACTTTAATAGCAACCAAGAAGTTTCAGAAGTAAATTTTATACAAAACAACTTAATATTATTTTTTAAAATTAATTTAAGTCTAATAAAACCAAATAATAATTTAAACATAAAATTAATTAAAACTAATTTAATTTTAAATATAATATCAAATACAAAAATAAAAACCATTCACTTAAAAAATCTTTAATAATTAGAAATAATTTTCTAAATATTATTAAAAACAGTATTATTTAAATTAAACTATAATAAAAAAAAACAAAAAACCAATAAAAACTCTTTCTCTCCTTTGTTCCAAATTCCTGAAAAAGAGTCATATTTTGAAAGTAGTTTTTTGTTTTTCACTTGCTGTACCTCAACATTTCTCTTATAAATAATCCCTTTATTGTGGACTCAGAAGCTGCTTCTGGCAATAGTATGTCGAATAAGAAAGCTCCTGTTGGTGCTTCTTCTGATTCTGTTGGTGGTCCCTCCTCTCAAAAAAAAAGAATTTCCCTTTGCCATATGGATCAGTCTGGTGATAGAAACAAAGCTGCTTTGGCCAAACCTATTTCTGATGGGAGTCAATACTTGGATATGGAAAGTGATTCTGGTGACAGTGTTGCTGGTGGTAATAATGGTTTTTTTCTTGGCTTGGCTGCAACTACTCCTAAGGCAAAAAGAGTTAAGAATAATTTGGACTGTGGCTTCCCTCTTGGTTCATTAGATTACAACATGAATGATGATGATGGTGGTCCTCTTCTCCCTCTTCTTGGTATTCCTTTAGAAAAAATGTGGTTGGATCCCAAGATTGTTAAATCTCAAGTGGAAGTTGCTGTTAGGAAATCCTTTGCATTAGATATTAATCTCTTGGCTGTGGAAGGCAAATCGGCGACTGTAAAAACTCAATTGATCAGAAAATTGTTTTCAAAAATCAATGGTTTTGGGGGGGCCACTACCCTCTCAAAATTTGAAGGAATCATCAGATCGATATTTACTTCATCAGAAAGCATGAAAAAGGCCGCATCATTGGCCAAGAAAAATAACATCATAGTAAACAGCAATCTTAAGAGACAAGGAATTCGCTCAGATCGGGCCATAGTAATCAAGGAAATTCCCATGGACATGCCAAAGGAAATGATCATCGCCGCAGTATCCGAGTATGGTCAGATAGTGTCTATCAAAGTCCAGTTAATTGGGCTATGACAGAAGGCTGTGGTGGAGTTTGCCGAATCTAGCCAGGCTAATCTGTTGGCGTCAAAATGATTTTTCCTAATTGGGAAAGATTCTGTGTGTGTGGCCAAGGCTGTGGGAGATTATGAGACATGGGCTTTTAGGGATCAATTCAGGGCACTTCTGTTCACTTTGCTGGTGGAAACGACAGCTCATAACCTTGGGAATTTTTTGGAAGGGGCTGGTAGGAAAACTTGTGTCATCAATCGTTCATTGGAGACTGGTAATAGAACATGCTGTGCTGTGGTATGTTTTGAATCTGATGAAGCTATGGAATCAGTCTTTCACACGGAGCCAATCTTGGGTGGAGTGAAACTCTCATGGGCTAGGTTAGATTTAGTTCGCTGTGAACGGTGTGGGAAGTTCGGTTATTCTGCCTTGGAATGTGATGCTAAGGTTGCATCAGATTCTCAGTCACACAAATTTTTTAAAAAGCCTGCTAACTTGGATACTTGTCTCCAGTTGGCCAAATTATATGCTAAAAAGAAGGTTTCAATCTCTCGTTCTGTCGCTTTTGGAGGCAAATCCTGGGCCCAAGTGGTCTCAGTTGCTTCGGTCTCTCATGTTTCTCTTGATGGCTCTGGTTCTGGTTCTCTGCTCTTTGGTGCTTCAAGTTCTGGTAATACCCCTCCCCCTCCCTCTATGGTCGATGCCCTCTTGGGTGCACGTTTGGCGCATTTGGAACACTCTGTAGAGCTTTTATCTGATCAAATTTCGAACATTCTTCTTCATTTTGACAATCTCAGTTTGGTGTCTTTAGTTCCTCCTTCTAATATGATTCCTCTGGTGGATACTCCTCAACCGTTCATCTCTGGTTCTCTCATGGTGGCTAACTCTGACTTGGATTCCAACATGGTGTTAGATGTTCCTTTGACTCAATCCATTTCTTTCCCTTCTGGCGATGATAATTCTCAATTGGATCATAGCAGTTCCAAAGTGCTGACTTCTAAAATTGGTGTTTTAGAATCAAAGTTGGTTGCTTTCGATGCCTCCATTGGTTCAATTTTGGCGAAGTTAGAGCAGATGTGTGCTGGTTCAGGTCCTCTGGTCCTCTTCTCATCTCAATGACCAGTTATATTTGGAAAATTGCCATGTGCAATGTTAGGAGTATGAACAATCCTGCAAAACAGGAGGATATTATTCATTGGCATAAAGAAATGAACAATGTGATTTCAATTGTTACTGAGACTAAGCTGAAAGATGGGGTTTGCCCTTGGATTATGAATAAGTTTGTTGGCGTCCGGGTTTTTACTTCTGGTTTGAGTTCTGGTTACATGAGTTCTGGGGTTGCAATTATTATGAACAATTTCTTGGCTCGACATGTGTGTAAGGTGTTAAACATTCCTGGCCGGTTTCTCTTTATTAAGCTTCTCTTCAAAAATAAGCTGTCTGTGTCAATTTTGGGGCTATATGCTGGATCATCTTTGGCAGTACATTTCTCTCAGGCGGATGATATCAATTCTTTGATTGCAAGGGCAGTAAATGAGTCTTCCTTTATCGTCTTGGGTGGTGACTTCAATGAAGATGGTTCTCGCAAAAGTGCCAGCTTAAGAAAATGCTTTGATTTGGGTTTGGTCAACTCTTTGAGTGGAAGTGTGTTTGGAAAGGAAGCTATGTAGAATAATTCTCATGGGGTGGCTAAAATTATTGATTATGTGTTTGTGTCATCAAATCTTGTTAATGCAATTTTGGGTCGTGATGTATCTGGTGTCGAAGAGTATTTTGACACTGATCATAAAGCTGTTTCTGTTTCTGTGGGTCTTGGTGGTTTGCTGGATGTGCAGTTGAACTCATTGCACAATCAGACGAATAAGGATCGCTGGAAGTACAATTTTGCGAATGCTAGTGACGCCAATTGGATCAAGTTTAAAGAGGATACTTTGGTGAATGCTGCCATGTTCCATGATGAATTTTATGCTGCCAAGATATGTTTGGACCTGGACACAATGTGGAGTTACCTTTGCCAAGTGGTGTGTTTGTCGGCTGAAAACATTTTCAAAAAAAAATGGTTTAAGAATTTTGACAGTGTCTATAATAGAGTATCATCCAGATTTCACAAATTAGAACTTTTGGTGTCGAAGATTGTCAAAGCCTCTCGTCTGGTCTCTCATGAAGAATTTATTTCTCTACTTGACACATGGAAGGGAATTGATACTGCTAATGCTTCTGTTGTGGAGTTTCTCTTTCTTTCGGGTTCTCATTTTGATACCATTTGTTTAGCTTTGGCCAAGATAAGGAAATCTTACTATTCATCTAAGTTGTCAGAGTCAAACCATGCAAAAGAATCTCAGATCAAGTCGGCAATTGACAAAAGAATGGAGAGTTTTGAGTTGAACAAAGGTCATACTGTATGTAGTGTTTTGGAATGACCCTTCTGCAAGGTAGTTTTAGATCATTTGGTGGTAGGGGATGAGATGGTGTTGGATCCTGCTCCTGTAAAGTTTAAGGTAGATGAAATTATGGAAGGCTGGACTAGAAAACGAAGGGTGGTGCTTAACATTAATGATGAGTGGTCTCGCCAGTATCATCTTTTAGATTATGTTTTTGATGAAGCTTTTTCTGGTGTAATGGGTTTAATTGACTTTGACGAATTGTTTAGGGTTGTTTCCAACCTGCCAGATGGCAAAGCTGCTGGCCTTTCAGGTATCTCAAATGAGCTTTGGAAACATTGCGATGTTTCAGTCCTTAATATGCTCTTGGTGCTTTTGAACTCTTGCCTGTCTGAGGAATCTGTTCCTGGCTCTTGGAGAGAAGCTTGGGTTTTGATGATTCCCAAACCATATGAATAGAAGGGTGTTCTTACAAATACTTGTTCTATTGCACTGATTGAGACAGCTCGCAAGATTCTCTTCAAAATACTCTCAGACAGGATTTCTTCAGCATGCAGCACTCATGATGTCTTTTGTGGTGACAATTTTTCAGTTTTGAAAGGTATGACGACACAGTCCCCCATTTTTGCAGTTGGTTCGGTTGTTGAAGATGTCCTGGAAAAGAACAGAGAGCTTTGGCTGGTCTTGCAGAATATGAGGAAAGGCATATGATTCAATTGGCTGGGAGCATTTGGAGAAGTGTTTGGTCAGAATTAAAATGTGTGACAAGTTTATTCGGTTTTTTGGCAGCATTCACAGAGGTCGCACTAATCGAGTCATGACAGATTTTGGTTTGACAGATGGTTATCGTGTCCATGATGGTTTAGATCAAGGAGAGGTTTTTTTCCTCTTCCTGTGGCGCATTTTTTATGATCCCCTTTTGTGTGAAGTCAAGCATCAGGAGAGTATCTGTGGGTATAGGCTAATTTCTTATTTTGTTTCCAAGAGTAGTCATGTCAAATCGCAAGCTGGGCTTTCTTCCTATTTTGCTGCTGGCACCTTTGTTGATGATACAATTTGGGTTGGCAGTAGTCAGAGTGCAACTCAACATATTTTGGACATTGCTAGTGAGTTTTTTCAGATTAATGACATCTCAATAAACAATGACAAGACAGTAGCTATTCTTATCAATTGTAAAGTTGGAAATCCTGCTCTTTTCATTAGTGGTTCCCCTATCTCTGTTGCCAAAAAGGGTGAATCCCATCGGTATCTAGGCATATTTCTGTCAACTGAAGGCCTTTTCAAACCCAGTTTAGCTAAGGTGCATTTGGACGTTCGTTTCTTTACAAATTTGGTTCTTAAAAAGGCTATCTCTGATAAGCAGTTCTTATATTTGGTTTCAGTGGTTCTCCAACCTATAATTAGCTACAGGACACAATTTAGCTTTGTTCCTATAGGCATTTGCAACAAGTGGGATGCTATAATTTGTAAGGGCCTGAAGCTTAAATCTGGACTTCCGCTCGATTTTCCTAGTGATTCAATTCACCACCCCTCCTTTTATGGTTTAAGATCTTTCCTGCAAATTCAGTCTGAAGGCAAGATTGCTTCTCTTATTAATTTTGCCAACTCTGATGGGATTGTAGGTCGTTTGTTCTCTCATAGGTTTTATGACCTGCAGATTTTATGTTGGCGCCCTATTCATTCGTTGAGTTCTTCTGTTCACATTCGTGTTAGCGCCTCTAATAATTTTTTGGCGGGTTTGGTTCATGTGCTTTATAATTGCAAATTGTCCTTGGGTGGATTTTTTTCCAATTCCTTTCGTGCTAATAGTGGGATGCCCATGTCAACTGTTTTGGGTGAATTAGTTTTCTCTAAGTGTCTCTCTTCGCTTCAGCAGTATGAGGTGGCCTTTGTAGACCAACTTCGTGATTGTTATGGTACTGTCTTTGATTGGTCCACATTTAAGCGATGAAAGAAACTGGACCCCCGTGGCCCTATTCCTGAGTGGTTCAGACTTTCTACTGTGTTTCTTGCTGGAGAGGATTTCTCTTCTGTCCACATCCCTCTTCTTGCTAATATTGGTTCCTTGAACATTTTGGGTTCCTCTGGTTTTGTGTCTGTCTGCGATTGTCTTTCACAAGTCAATGCAAGGGTGCTATTAGTCTACACTGATAGGTCATTGAGAAATTTGGGTATAGTTGGCTGTAAAGCGGGTGCTGCAGCCTTTTTCGAGGACATTGATATGGGTTTGGGTGTTGGCATGTCTGAGTTGATGTCATCTACCATGGCTGAGTTACAGGCAATTGCATTGGCTCTCGAGTGTGTTCCTGTTTTTAATAATGTACATTTATTTTCAGATAGTCAGTCTGCTTTGGATGCTTGCAAATTGGAATTGGGTCTGGTGGTTCCTGATTTCTGTAATCGGTGTTGGATTGAGCGTCAGCACATTGCCAATGTCATATACAATAAGGGCCTAAAAGTTACCTGGCACAAAGTCAAAGGTCATTCTGGAATTTTGGAAAACAAGCATGCTGATGTAATTGCCGGTGCTGTTTCTGTTTCTGACTGGTTTCTTCCTCCTTGCCTAGATGAACACTTTTTGATGGCTGATGGCAACATTGTCTCTGGCAATTCAAGGCACTTTGTCCGTGACACTTTTTATGCCATGTGTCATGCACGTTGGGAGGTGGAATTTGGTTCTAAAATTTTGCCTGTCGACTTGTGTGCTGATGTTGATTGGTCCCACTTTTCTTTGGTGTGGCATCCTAATTTGCATATGGCCACCGGTTTCACTAATAAGATTTTGGCTAATACATGCTCTTATTTTATAAAGGCTTTGCATCATCGGTTGCCTGTGGCTGTTCGAAAACGGCTTTATAATAGACTTTATCCCAGTGTGTTGTGTCTATATTGTGGTGATGTAGAGATGTCAGATCATGTTTTTTCTTGTAAGATCGATGATTCTGCTTGGCGTCAGTTGTTAAATTCTCACATGAACACTTAAAGAACACTTTCTGGTTTTTTTGTCTCTTCTTCAGTTTTGTTGCAGTTGTTGTTGTCTTGTGTTTCAGGGTCCTCAGTATCCATGGCCCTCTATAAGGGTTTTGTTTTTGATGAATGGTTCGGTGAAGCTGTCTCTGTCTTCCATAATCCCAAGGTGGCATGTTTGGAGGTTGTTAATTTTGCGCGTTCTCTTGGCCTCACTTTTAGAGATGAGATCTGGTTGGTTCGGACCAAACACTGTGCCTATATGGAAAAGTACAGACTGATTCTTTTGGATGGTTTGTCTCCTACTTCAGTCTCTGGTTTGACTTCACGGCTTTCCGCTGGTGTGGTTGATTTACTTGGTATTGATGAAGCTTTTGGTGTGCATTTTGGTTTTTGCAAGTCTTGTATGTTTTTTTCTGGCATTGATGATTCAGCTTCTATCTATATAGCTGCATAGTGTTGTCCTGACTGGCCTGAGTGGCTGGTTACGTGTAGAAAGTGCATGATTTACGCCTAGTTTAGATTATTTCTTTGATGTATAGTGCTAGGTTGTGTGTGGACCTCACTCGTTAAATAAAAAAAAAAAAAAAAAAAAAAAAAAAAATTAAAAAAAAAAAAAAAAAAAAAAAAATAACGACAAAACAACATAAGAAATAACAAAAATAATATAAAAACCCACATACTAAAAATAAATCTCACTTAAAAATTCTTTTTTTAACTCACTATAATGACTATTTCTCAAAACATTCAACAATTATCTCAAAAACTAATGTTAGCTTTAAAAACAATACCTGAATTATCTATTACTATTACAGAAAAACATATTAATTATACTCAGACAGAAATAGCAACAATATTACTCCCAAAATCGCGAAACTATCACCCTTATAAAAAGAACACTAGAAGTTATTCTGGAATTTACCTACCAGAACTTTTGAAGCTTGCTTTGAGAGAAAATTTGTTGCTCACGTCTATTGACATTTCACCAAATGCCACAGTCCAACAAAAACTTCAATTGTGCCTTAATGAAGATAACAGTAAATATCCTCCAATCTATAAATATTTTTACATTGGAAAAACACTTTATAAATAAAAACTAAAACTTGTAACAACCAATCTCACAAAAAAAGCTATTCAGAAACAACTTCATAATGAATTCAAGACAACAGCTGAACCAATAAACAGTTGCTACAAACTTAGAACAGCTCTTAGGCTTTATGATCTATTTCACACTTGTGAAAATATCCTATAAAACCCAATTTTTTAACCACTGAAGATTCAATACATTGGAAAACTCACAAAACTGAAATTTCAACAATTTTCAGATCAAATTTCTTCAGTAATTTTGGATTACTATCTGGAACATACAGACAGTACTTGGACTTCGACAGAGCTCAGTTTTGAGAAAAAAGTTATGTTACTAACTGAAATTTGAGATATTAATTAACATAAAATTACTCTTATAATTCCTATCATTAATTAGCATATATTATTATTTCAAATCATTACTTATTATTCAATCAAATTATCAAATATCACCAATCAATTAATAATCCAATTTGTACTATAAAAATTAAGATGATCAAATTACACAATACCCCGAATCAGTTAATATTCAAAAGTTTGCTGAAGTTTGTTTAAATTCGCCAAAATAATTAATAGTTCACCGAAATATTCAATAATTTGTAGAAATAACTTGTAAGTTTGTTGAAATATATCTTTAGTTTGTCGAAATCATAGTAAAGAAAATAGTTTAAGTTCACAGACTAGTACTACAACAAGTTGTATAAAAGAAGAGCTTCTCTTTTCAAGAAAATATATCCTTACCTTTAGATATCTTAATTGGAATCAATTCAATACACAAAAACGAAATAAATATCAAATAATTCAAAAATCAACTTTTTAATTATTGCACCTGAAAATTCCCAAAACCCAACTAATGTTTTGAAATTGATTAGCTACCAATTTCAGTAAACTGTTAGTAACTCCAGGCCTGAATAGAAAATGTTTCCCTTGACAGAATTTTATTTCTTTTACATTTCTTTTATTTTCTTTTATTTTCTTACTATAATCATTAAAGTAGTCTACAGACGAGATTCCTGTAGAAGAGTTGACTTTCACAGCAAAGTAACTACACATTTTTGTGAGCTTCCAAACAAACAATTCCTGGGAAAGAGTTGACATTTACTACAATGTAACTACATAAAATAACTGGCATGGAATTGGCCATTCCACTTATAAGTCCAGCAGTTCAAATTATAAAAAATAATTTAAAAATAAATTCAGTTATTGAAGGTTAAATACTTCTTATAATCATGAATTAACAGCACAACAACATTAACAGCATTAAAGAAAAAAGACCAAAAACTGCCAGTAACACCACATAGTATCTAAATTGTGACCTGCAGCTGTGGCAAAAAACCTATTCTTTATCATCAAAATTTTGGTGGAGAAGCAGTCTCTAAAGCAAGACCACCCAGAACTGTTCACATCCTTGATTTTAAACTTTCAACGATCTTTGTTAGCTTGTTTGCACAAACTATTCAATTGAACATCTAGGAGCCCTTTCAGACTGACCAATATTACCACAGCATTGTGATCTATATCAAAGAAATTAGAGACA
>JAAOMT010000303.1:86228-105974 GCA_016748015.1 Geosiphon pyriformis
AAAAAAAAAAAAAAAAAAAAAAAAAAAAAAAAAAAAAAAAAAAAAAAAAAAAAAACAGTATTAAATAATAATAAAAAGTTGATTTATTTTTATTTAGTCAGTTTAATTTTTAAAATTAGATAATTTAATAAACTAATTTTGTTAGAAAATATTAAATTTATTTAGCAATTGATTATAATATTTTTTTTTGTTTTTTTGTAAAACTTTAATATTGTTTGTTGTTTTTTTTTTGTTTTTTAATATTTTTATTAAGTTATATATTTGTTTTAATAATATTTTTTAAAATATAATTTTTATTATTAATTTAATTAATATGTTATTATTTTTATTTTTATTGGTAATATTGCTGTTTTATTATATATTAATTTAAATAATATTATTTGAATTATATTTTGCTTTATTATTTGATAAATAAATAATACTAATAATATAAATAAATTTTATTTTTTTTAAATTTTTTGGTTAATTTTGATTAATATTTTATATAATATTTTATTAACTTTTTTAATAAAAATATTTGTTGTCTTTAATTAATATAAATAATAAAAAAATTATCAAACTCTTTCTTTTGTTGATCTCCTGGTCACAACAAAAGCTTTGAGTCGTCATTGAAATAGCCTTCCTTTTCCCTTTTCCTTTCACCTCTCTCCAGTTATTTCTTCAGACATTCCCCTTTTTGTGGCTATAGAACCAGTGGGCGTTGCTGCTGGTGGTTCTGGGTCCGTTTCGGCTGGGTTGGGGACCCGGTCTGGTGTCAAAAATAAGCGTTCGGTTGGTCCTCAATCTCGCGGTGCGTTCTATAAGAAGCCGAAGAAACCTGTGATGGTTGACGGTTTGGTAGAGTCGTCTGCTGGTGTTTCAAACATTATGGATGAAAGTGGTGACAGACCTAATATTGGGCAATCGTGGGCTAGTGAGGTCAACAGCGAAGTGGACAGCGTAAGTGGCGTTTCGGACTTGGATAACTTGGAAAACATTGTCGCTGAGGAAATTAGCTATGCAGAGTTGGATGTTTCAGGTTTGGACGACGACATGAATGATGCCACGCCTAGGAAGACGCGTACCCGCACATATGTTCTAAACAGTAAGCCGCCACCTCTCTCTTTCAACGTGCTAAGTGATAGTGAAGACACTTTGCCTCTTCCGAGTCCAAAATTTTGTGGGTCCAATCACCTTCCTCCAGTTGGGTCACGTGCTCCGGAGAAACGGAGTTTTATTTCGTCGAAATCGTTTGTATTGGATATTGAGCTATCTGCCATTCCTGGCAAAACTACTGGTGATAAGTTGGTTTGTGTGAAAAAAATTTTTTATCAGGTTGATGGTTTTGGGGGGGCTTCGACTCCCTCAAAATTTCCTGGAATAATAAGATCATTATTTACATCTGAAAAAAGTTTGTTTAAGGCAAAAGAAATGGCAATCAATGAAAAAATATTGGTAAATGATGATTTAAGAAAAGTAAACAACCATTCAGATTGGAAGATGATCATCAAGGAAATCCCAGTAGATCTTCCCAAATCGGCAATTGAGGCAGTGTTCTCCAAGTTTGGCAAGATTGTTTCAATTAAAGTGCAGCTAATTGGTCTTTGGCAAAAGGCTCTGGTAGAATATGAAACATCTGAGATGGCTGATTTGGTCGCAGCTAGATGGTCTGTGCTCATAAGAAAGGATTCTGTCCGTGTGGCAAAAGCAAATGTTGATAAACAAATGTGGGTATTGAGGGATCAGCATTGGGCTTTGCTATATACTCTTCCAGTTGGCACTAATGCTCATGATCTCTCCAGTTTGTTGGAATCATATGGTGGGAAGACTTGTTATATCAGCCGTAACCCTAATTCATATGTTCATGATAGATGTGCTGTAATTTGTTTTGGTAATGAGACATCCAAGTTGGCTGCTATTGGTACCATTCCAGTTTTCAGAAATGTGAGTTTGCATTGGGCTGGTCTTTCTTTGGCCAGTTGTGCTCATTGTAAACAATTCGGTCATGTTTCGGTCAACTGTTCCTTGGGTGAGTATTCTGGTGTTCGAGGAAGGAGGGTGGTTTCTGAGCAGGATCGGATTTGTCTAGCTGGGATATATAAGAGGAAGTCGGCCCTTGTCGCTCGTCCAGTTTCTTTTGGTGGAAAGACGTGGGCCCAAGTGGCAGGCCGTTTTCCTCCTCGTGTTGTCTTTTCGGGTGCTCCTGGTGTCGGTTTGGTCTCTGGTTTGAAGGCTTTCTCAATGGATTCCTCCTCGTCTGGTGCTGCTGATCTAGGTGGTCGCCTAGCTGTGCTGGAACGCTCCGTGGAAATTCTCGCAGACCAAGTCTCACTCATTTTAAAGAAATTAAGTTTTGGTGACTTGGTGCCTTTGGCACCTTCTTCCTCAGCTCTTCCTTTGGTGTCTCCAACTGCCATTGTTTCAAATATAGACTCAGGTTTGGATTTGGATAGCACGTTGTTGTCATTTGCCTCTTCTTCTCCCAATGTTGGTGGGTCGGTTGTTGATTTCAGTCCGAGCAGTTCTAAGGTTTTGACTGCCAAGATTGGCAGTTTGGAGTCAAATATGATGGCTCTTGAGGCTTCAGTTCGTTCAGTCTTGGATAGATTGGATCATCTGCGTTCTGGATCGGATTTGTTGGCCTTTCCTCCATCTCAATAAGTAGTTTGGTTTGGAAATTTGCTACATGCAATGTTCGGGGTATTAATGTTCCCGCAAAGCAAGCGGATGTTGTTCGTTGGCATGTGAGCTCAGGAAATATGGTTTCTTTTATTACTGAGACTAAGTTGAGGTTCTCTTCTGGGCCGTGGTTAAAGGATAAATTTGATGGAGTGCGAATATTTTCTTCTGGCTTGGATAAGGGTTTTATGGGTGCTGGGGTTGCAATTGTTATGAACACTTCTTTGGCCTGTCATGTATTTAAGGTGGAGGAGATTCCTGGTCGGGTTATTTCTGTTTGGCTTCTGTTTAAGGGCAAGCTCTCGGTTACTGTTTTGGGGTTGTATGCTGGTGCCTCCTCTGGGGCTAGATTTGGTCAGGCTTCTGAAGTTAACACCCTCATTGCAAAGGCAGTCAACTCCAGCAATTTTGTTGTCTTGGGTGGGGACTTTAATGAGAATGGATCTGGTAGGAGTGCTAGTTTCAAGTTTTGTTTGAGTTTAGGTTTGGTCAATTCATTTGTTGGTCATTATTTGGCTAATTCTTATACATGGAGCAATTCGAGAGGGGTTGGGAAAACAATTGATTACATTTTTGTTGGTGGTAATTTGGCTACTGCTGTTGCTGGCCATCAAGTTGTCTCTGTTTTAGATTTCTTTGATACTGATCACAAGGCTGTTGTAGTTTCAATCGGTTTGGGTGGACTTCTAAATGTACAATTGAACAGTTTGCGCAAGCAGGCGAATAAGGATCGTTGGAAGTTCAAAATCAAGAATGCTAACTGTGTTGGATGGGCTAAGTTTAAGGATCTCTCATCAGCTAAACTTTTGTCCTTGGGTGAGGTGTTCTCTGATGCCGAAATACGTGGTGATGTGGATGCTATGTGGGCAGTTTTGGTGGGAGCTGTGGTGGATTCTGCTGATGTGACATTTTCGAGACATTGGTTTAGTGAGTTCAAGTATTCGAGAAACAAACATTCTTCTAGGTTTTTTGGTCTGGAATTGTTGGTGGCCAAGATTGTCAAGAAAATTTGTTCTGGTGACTTGCTGGGCGCTGATCGTCTTGTGAGTAAATGGTCGACTCTGGATGACGTGAAGGCTCGTGCTTTCAAGGACTTGGTTGGCTCGGGTGTTAAATCTGATGTTGTTGTTAGACATTTGTCATTGGTTTGCAGAGATTATAGGAGGTCGAAGATGTTTGAGTCAAGGTTGGCTGAGGAAGCTTTGGTTAGGAAGGCAATTGAGAAGTGCATGGATAATTTCTGTTCGGATAAGGGTAGTATGATTAGGAGTGTGTTGGAAAAGCCTTTTCACAAGGTTGTGTTGGATCACTTAATAGTTGATGATGATCTGGTTTTGTTGCCTGAAGAGGTGAAGTCCAGTGTGGACAGAATAATGGAGGGGTGGACGAGGAAACGCTCTGTACAGTCAGTGCTTCCTGGTCTTTGGGCTCGTCAGTACGCACCTTTGGACCATGTTCGGGATGATGCTTTTTCGGGTGTTATGAGTACAATCAGTATGGGCGAGTTACTTTCTGTTGTTGGTGGTCTTCCTGATGACAAGGCTGCTGGTTTGTCTGGTGTTCCTAATGAGTTATGGAAACATGGTAGTGAGGTGGTTTTGGGGTGCCTGTTGGCGCTGTTTAATAAATCTTTGTCTGATAGTGTGGTGTCTGTTTTGTGAAAGAGGGCTTGGGTGTCAATGATTCCTAAGCCTTATGACTGGGATGGAGTTCTTATGAACACTCGGCCCATTGCTTTGATTGAGACTGCCAGAAAAATTCTTTCCAAGATTCTGTCTGACCGTATTTCAATGGCTTGTAGCAAGTTCAATGTTCTTCAGGGTGACAATTTTTCGGTGCTGAAGGGTATGTCAACACAATCTCTAGTGTTCGCTGTTGGTTCGGTAATTGAAGATGCCATTGAGAAGGATAGGGAGTTATGGTTGGTCTTGCAAGATATGCGAAAAGCTTACGATTCAGTTGGGTGGCATCATTTAAGAGCTAGTTTGCGGTGTGTCAAGATGTGTGAGAGGTTCATAAGGTTTTTTGGTGGTATTCATGAGGATAGAGTTAATAGGGTAATGACTGACTTTGGTTTGTCTGGTGGTTATAAGGTGCATGATGGGCTGGACCAGGGTGAGGTCTTTTCACCACTTCTTTGGAGAATTTTTTACGATCTGCTTTTGTGTGAGGTTAAAAGGCACAAACAATTGTGTGGGTACCGGATTGATACTAAGTTTGTTTCCAAATCTGGCAGAATTGAGGGCAGTTGTGGTTTAACATCGTATTTTTCAGCTGGACAAGGGAGCCCAGAAACAACGCCAATGTTACAGACCAAACCAGCCTTCTCCATTACCACCCGGTGGCTGGCTCTAGACAACCATACTTTAGCACGATGTAATCCAACAACAAACCTGACATAATCAACAATCCGAGCAGTGGCCACCTTTTTTTCCTCAAAAACATCACAAGCCTCCTCATACCACTCCTCCAGCACAAACCCCTTGCACACCAAAGTGTACAGCCCAACATCACTGGAACATTGAGATAAAACCCGCAACACAGCAGAAGCAGGGGAACCACCAGCCAGAGCTGACCAATGGGCAGAAGCCTCCACCAAAATCTTACCACGAATGCCAGACTCATGAACATAAGTAAAAACGTGGTCAGAGAACTCCACCTTACCACAAAACAAACACAACACACTAGGGTAGCACTTATCATACAATCTCTTCCTTACAGCCACCGGCAACCTCCTGTGCACAGCCTTCATAATATAAGTGCGAAGTGTTGAGGATGCGCGGCTAGTGAACTCAGCAAGCATATGAGAATCAAGATGCCACACCTTTGCCGTGACAACCCAGTCTATGCAACCAATCATCACATCCGGAACAACATCACAGCCAGCCCCAGCTTCCCAACGAGCACAACAAATCGATCGAAAAATATTCCTTACAAAATGACGGGCATTACCAGAAACAGTGATACCCTCAGCAACCAAAAAATGTTCACGCACATCGGCACAAAGGAAAAAGGGAGACCCAGAAGCAGCCCCAGCAGCCAAGTCAGCTCTCACATTACCAGGAATTCCAGAGTGTCCCTTCTCCTTAACCCAACTCATGCTGAGATCCTTGTCCCTGACCAAATTGAAAATATGACGCCTTTCCAGCCAGCATTGATTATGGAAATCAGGGGCAACCAAAAACATCTCAGACACACATGCATCAATGGCAGCCTGGCTGTCAAGACGTAACACCACAGTACTTGAAGAAGGAACACACTCCAAAGCCAAAGCGACAGTCTGTAACTTGGCCATAGTAGATGACACAAGACCATGAACAGCGACACCAATGCTCTTATCCAAGACCGGAAAGTATGCAGCAGCACCACAGGCGACCTCAGCAGAGCCTGCATTCCTCAAAGACCCATCCGTGAAAACTTCAAAAAAGCCTGACCAAATGTCATGCAATCCATCTTTAACCGTAGAAAATTCCCCAGACCCTAAAATGTCCAAACCAAGCTTGTCCGCAAAGCCAACAGAACCGGAAAATGAGTACCCCTGACCCTTCAAAAACTCAGAAGAAACCACGAACCAGTGAGGCACAGGGCCACGCGGATCCAACCTCTTCCAACAACGAAAAGTTTTCCAATCCAACAAAACACCTTTCTTATCAAAAAGCCGATCACCAAAAGCGACACCAAAATGTTTAAGAGATTTGACTGAATCAAAATACAGAGACTTTCCAAGAACAGAGGACAATGGGAACTGACCAGAACTATGAAATGCAGTGGGGAAATTGTTCACCAAAGTAAGCACATTGCCCAGAAAGATCTTCACCATCCCAGCCAAAAAATTGTTCACCAGACTAACATGCAACCTGACTGGAAACTGCAAAGGATCCAAAGAAGCCCAACCAAGAACTTGTAAGTCCAAAAACCTATGTCTAAACAAGCGCCCAAGAATGCCAGAGGCATTAGAGAATGTCATCAAAGCAGCAATCTTCCCTTCTGACTGCACCTGCTTAAAAGGCTTTAGGCCATACAATGAGGGATGATGCAAAGCAGCATCAGGAAAATCGCGGGGGAGACAAGCCTTGAACCTAAGACCCTTTCTAACCAAGACATCCCACTTGCGGCAAACATTAGATGAGACAAAACTGAACTGAGTACGATAGCCAACAATAGACTGCAAAACAGCCGACACCAGATAGGAGAATTGTTTGTCTGTAATAGCCTTTCTAAGCACAACATTGACGAAAAAACGTACATCCGCATGAGCCTTGGCAACACTCGGCTTGGAAAGCCCTTCAGTCGACAGAAAAATACCTAGATATCGATGTGCTTCCCCTTTCTTGGCAATAGAAATTGGCTGACCACAAATGTTCAGTGAAGCAACTTTAACGCCCCGATTAATGGGAATAGCTACCGTCTTCTCACTATTGATAGAAATATCATTGAGCACAAAAAATTCACTGGCAATGTTCAAAGCATATTGAGTAGAAGTCTGACAATTTCCAACCCAGATCGTATCATTGACAAACGCGGGTGTGTCTTCGGTTTTGTCTGACAGTGTTGTGAGATTACTTGGTTTGGCTGATTCCTTTGCTGTTAGCTTTGGTCATCGGAAGCCTTATTGTTTCTTTTCTGGTCTGGGTGGCAGTGTGCGAGTAGTTATAGATGTGTAGTGTTGCCTTGTCTGGCCTGAGTGGCTAGCCACATGTAGAAAGTGCATGAGTCGCATTTAGTTTGAGCCTCTTAGTTTGGTTCTATGTACTAGATAGCAATTGGGCTGCACTCATTAAATGGTTAATAAAAAAAAAAATAAATAAATAATAATTTAACTAAGTTAATTTTAATTGGTCTTAGTAATTTATTTGGGGGGAGGTTTTTTTTTTGACAAATATTATAACTTTGTATATATTGAATTATGTTTGAATAAATAGTTAATTAATAATATAATTTTTTGGTTTTTTAATTATTTTTTCATAATTAAAATATTTTGTTATTGAATCCAAGTATATATTAAACAAATTGTCTTTTTTTTGGTTTTATAATTTTTTTTAATAATTTGTTTAGCTTTTATTGGTTCTTTTAATATAGTATATTTTAATAAATAAGATAGTATTTAAATTAATAATGTATTTTATTTTATTTATTCTAAGATAATTTTTTTTTAAACTATTAAATATTAATATATTAATATAATTATTAACAAGTTTAATTATTTATGTTGTTGAATTTTTGGTAATAAATAATTTAAATCTTTTATACTTGTTTTATTTGTAACAAGTTATTAATTTTTATTTTTTATTTTTTATTTTATAATAAACTTTGTATTTAAATAATAAAAATATAGTTTTTTATTTAGTATTTTTGTAATAATATCAATTTTTTATGATTTATATAAATATTAAATTTTTTGTAAAAATATTTTTTTTGTGGATATAGGTTGAATTCTCATTTTGTTTCCAAAAGTGGTAGTATTGAATCTCAGACTGGGCTCTCTTCTTTTTTTGTTGCTAGTGCTTTTGTCGATAATACAATCTGGATTGGTAGCAGTCAAAATACTACTTAGCATATTCTCAATGTAGCTAGTGAATTTTTTCAAATTAATGACATTTCAATCAATAACAACAAGACAGTAGCCATTCCCATCAATAGCAGGGTCAGCATTCCCTTTCTTTCCATCAGTGGTTCGCCAATCTCCATTGCCAAAAAAGGTAAATCTCATCAGTACTTGGGTATTTTTCTCTCAACTGAGGGTCTTTCGAAGCCTAGTTTGGCTAAGGTGAACTCAAATGTTTGTTTTTTCACCAATCTGGTTCTAAGAAAGATGGTTTCGGATAAGCAATTTTTGTATCTGATGTCGGCAGTCTTCCATCCTATAATCAACTATAGAATGCAGTTCAGCTTTGTTCCTGTTGATATGTGCACCAAATAGGATGCTTTGATTTGCAAAGGCTTGAAACTTAAATCTGGTTTTCTGCTGGATTTTTCTAGTAATATGATTTACCATCCTTCTTTTTATGGTTTAAAGTCTTTTTCACAGTATCAGTCCGAATGTAAGGTTGTTTTACTTGTTAGTTTTGCAAACTCTAGTGGGATTTTGGAGCATTTGTTTAGTCACAGGTCTCATAACTTGTAAGTTCTGTGTTGGCGACCAATCTATCCATTGATCTCTCTTATTCGTATTTGTGTCAGTATTTCTAATAATTTCTTGGCTGGTGTGGTTTCTATCCTTCTTGACTGCAGGCTGTCTTTGGGTGGTTTTTTGGCCAGTGCTTTCTGGTTTCACGGTGGGGTTCCTATGTCTGTTGTTCTTGGCAATTCTTTGTTTTTTAAGTTTTTGCCATCCCTTTGGCATTATGGCATTGTCTTCGTGGACCAGCTTTGGGATCGTCGTGGTGATGTCTTTAGCTGGCTCACCTTTAAGTGGTGGAAGAGACTAGATCCTCATGGTCTGGTTCCTGAATGGTTCGAATATTCAGTCGAGTTCCTTGTGACTTTCCGTTCTTCTCTTTCAGTCTCAGTTGGTGTTGGTTCTATTGACATTTGTGGTTCTGATGATTTTATGTCTGTATGTGATCATCTTTCTTGGATTGGTGCTAATAGTTTGTCTGTGTATATAGATAGGTCATTAAAAAATTTGGGCATGACTGGTTGTAGGGCTGGAGCTGCTGCCTTTTTTGAGAATGTTAACTTGGGTTTGGGTATTAATGTTCAGGGTTTGGTGTCATCTACTTTGGCAGAATTGCAGACTATAGCGTTGGCTCTGGAGTGCGTACTTGTGGCTCGTTCTGTTTGTCTGTTTTCAGATAGTCAGGTGGCCTTGGATGCTTGCATGTTGGAGATTAACTTAGTGTATCCTGACTTTTGCAATCAGTGTTGGGTCAAGTGTCAGCATATTAGGAATGTTATTTGTAGTAAAAATTTAAGAGTTAATTGGCACAAGGTTAAGAGTCACTCTGGTGTGTTGGGAAATGATCGAGCCGATAGCATTATTGATGCTGCGACTCTCTCTGATTGGTTTCTTCCTTCTTATATTGATAAACATTTTTTGTTGGCAGATGATAGTATTATCTCTGGTAATTCTAGACACTTTGTTCGAGACATTTTTTATGCTGTTTGTTAAGCGTGTTGAAAGGTCAGTTCCAGTTCTGGGTTTCTACCTGGAGATTTGCACTTGGATGTTGATTGGCCTGGTTCTTTTAGGGTTTGGCATTCTGATTCACATATGGCAACAGGTTTCACCAGCAGGCGTACTGCTAACATTCATACTTATCTTATAAAGGCTTTGCACCGTCAGCTTTCCATGGCTGTTCGAAAGTGGATTTATGATAGATGTTACTCTAGTGTTCTGTGTCTGTATTGTGGTGAGGTAAAGGTGTCTGATCATGTATTTTTTTGTGTAATTGATGATTCAGCTCATCATTAGGTTTTGGAATCCTGTATGTCTTCTTGGAAGATGCTTTCTGGTCTTTCTCTCTTTTTTTCAAATGTATTGCAGCTGCTGTCAACCTGTGCTTCAGATTTCCTGGTTTCCTCAGCTTTTTACAAAGGTTTTGTTTTCAAAGGATAGATTCAGGAGGCTGTTTCCATCTTCCATAATTCCAAAGTTGCTAGTATTAAGATTGCTGATTTTGTGTGCTTTCTTTGTGTTGCTTTCAGGAATAACATTTGGTTGGTCTATGCCAAGCATTGCATATACATGGAAAAAAATGGCCTAATTCTGATGGATGGCTTAATTTCTGTCTCAGTTTCTGGTTTGGTTTCGAGATTCTTAGATGGTGTGGTTAAATTGCTTGGTATTGCTGAAGCTTTTGGCATCCGTTTTGGCTTTTGCAAATCTTGTTCTTTTTTCTTAGGTATTGGTGACCTGGTTTCTGTTAATATAATTGCGTAGTATTGTCCTAACTGGCTCGAGTGGCTGGTCATATGTAGAAAGTACATAATTCACACTTAGTTTAGATCATTTCTTTAATGTATAGTTCTAAGTAGTGTTTGGATTTCACTCATTAAATATTAATATTTTTTTTACTTTATAATAATTTAGTATATTATTAAGTGTTTTAATATGAAAGTTTTATAATTTTATTTAATTAAACTTAAATTTTAATTAATATATATTACAATTAAAAATAAATTGTTTTAATTTTTTAAAAATTTTTTTTATATATTTATTTGTTATATATTTATTTATTTATAATTAATATTTTTTATTTGCAATTAATAAAATAATTAAACAATTACTAAAAAGTTTTTAATAAATTATTAATAGTATTTAGTTTGTTTCGAAAATTTTTTTAATTTAGTTAAGTTTTTAAATCTTGAAAAGTTCTTTATCTTTTTAATTTTTTGGATTTGTTTTAATATTATTTTTGTTTATTATATGTTAAAAATTTAAGTGCTGTTTTTTTAAAAAAACATTTATTGGTATTAAGTTTTAATTTAATTTATTAAAACTATTTAAATACTTGCTGTAAATAATAAAAATGTTTATTGAAAGTTTTTAAAAATATATTAATATTATCTAAATAATAATAATTAATTTTTATAATATATTAGAATATATAATTTTTATTAATTAATAAATATTGCTAATATATTAATTAATTTAAATAACGTTATATTAAATTTAAAGTTTTTTTTATATATAATAAATACAATCTTTTTATTATTATTTAAATCTATAACTATTTATTAATAATTATTATTTAAACTTAATATAAAAAACTATTTCTTTTTATAAATTAAATAATTTTTGAATTTGTAAAATTAAGTAATTATTATCATAAATAATAATATTAAGCTTGTAATAATAGATATAAAACTGGATTTTTTTTTGAATTAATATTACTAATAATAACTATAAATTTATAAATAATTAAATTAATTTACTATTTAATATCTGATTAATTTTTTGTTAAATAATTTTATAGCTAATTAATAGTACTTAATATGTTTTTTGTTTAATTGACATAATATTTTTTATTTTTATTTTGTGTTAAATAATATTAGTTTTTCTAAATTTATTTTTACTTACAAATATATTAATATATTAGTTAAGTAATATTTTAAATTGTATTTTTTGTAATTAGTTCAAGTTTTTTAAATTTATTTTTTTTAATTGTTTTGGTTAAAACAAATAGCATTTTTTTTCTGATCCAAATTTATAATGTAAGATTCATATATTTACATAATTAAATAAAGTTTAAAATATATATTAATAATTAATTTTTAAATTTTAAATTTAAATATTCAATAATAATATTAACTGAAGTTTTTATATAATTTTTAGTATTATTATAAATTAAAATTCTAATATTTTTATGTTTTTTAGTTAAAATATACATATTAGTAATAGTAGTTAATCTATTTGGCAAATTTTTGATATTGTCTTAAAAATTTAAAATTAATTCTTAATTTTTTAGAATATAATAAAATAAAAACAATATATTTAGTAAAAATAATTTTTTTTTAATCAGTGGTTTTTTTTATTATATTAATAAATTTTTAAACAATATTTGGTAAAATTTTAATTATTTTCAATTATTTTTTGGTTTTTACTAAAATTAATTAAGTTATTTTAATTAAAAATAAGAATATAACTTGTGTTATCTTTTTTTTAGTTTTATTTTATAGGCTTTTTCTAAATTATTTTATAGTATAATAACAATATTTTTTAAATATTTTGTATTAATTATTATTTTTTCATAGTAATTTTTTTGTTAAACTAAATTTTGATGTTAATTGCATTATTGTAGTTCTTAAAACTTTTAATATTATTTTTAAATTTGTATTACTAAAAAAATAAAATTCTAAAACTATTAAAATTTATTTAAAATATTTTAAATTAAATTTAACATTTGTTTTATGTATTTTTTTAAACATAATATCTTTATTATTTTTGTTAAACTATTTAAGTTCTTGCTTTTTTAATAAGTTTAAAAGTATAATATATATATATATATTTTTTTTATATTTAATGAGTGAGATTCAAATACTGTTTAATATAATATATCAAATAATAGATCTAAACTAGATGTAAATCATGCATTTTTTACATGTAACCAGTCATTCAAGCCAATCAGAACAATATTACACACCTATATAAACTAAGACTAGATCTTCAACACCTAAAAAAAACAAACAAGATTTATAAAATTCAAAACTAGCACTAAATGTTTTAGCAATGCTAAGCAACTTAATTACATTATCAGAGAACTTTGATAACAAACCCAAAACTGGAATCATCATATAGTATAAGCTTATTTTTTTTCATAAATACACAATGCTTAATATGGATCAACCAAACTTCATTCCTAAAAGCAAGACAGAAGTCATACACAAAGTTCACAACCTTTTGACTTATAACTTTAAAATTTCCAAAGACAGATACAGTCTTTTAAATCCAACCATTAAAAACAAAGTCTTTACAAAGAGCTGTATATATTACAATATTTAGAGCACAGAAGGACAACAACTAAAACACACATAAAGAAAAATAAAAAAGACCAGAGAGTATATTCCAAGCAACTGCATAAGCATTCAATAAACAGTGACAAACAAAATCATCAATCACACAAAAAAAAACATGGTCCAAGACCTTAATATTACCATAATACAAACACAATACACTAGGATAACACTTGTTATACAGGTGCTTCTAAATAACAACTGGCAGCTGATAGTGTAAAGTTTTTATAAAGTATGTGTAAATACCAGCAATAGACTCATTAATGAAACCAGCAGTTATATATAAATCAGAATGCCATACTAAGAATGAGCTAAACCAATTAACATCTGAGAATAAATCATTATCCAAAACTCTAGAACCAGAACCAACTTCCCAATATACATGATAAATAAATCAAAAAATGTCACAAACAAAATATTTAGAATTACTAGAAATCACATCATCATTGGCCAAAATATAATGTTTTTTCAATCAAGGAAGAAGATATCAGGAAAAAAGAAAAGCAATATTGGCAAGTGCATTAGCATGTACATTACCCAAAACACTTAAATGACTCTTTACTTTGTGTTAGCTAACATCTAAATTCTTTTTCTGAACAATAGTTGTAATGTGCCAATGCTTAACCTAACAACAATTCCTAAAATCTGAATATACCAGACTTAATTTTGATTTACATATATCCAAAGCAACTTGACTGTCTGTAAAAAAGTAAACTAAACTATGAAATAGAACACATTCAAGAGCCAACACTATAGCCTGCAATTCTGCCAAAATAGAAAACATCAAACCAAAAACCTTGACACCCAAACCCAAGTTAATGTCTTCAAAAAAAACTACTGTATCAGCCTTTATGCTAAATTTTCCCAAGTCCTTTAAAGATCCATCTGTATAGACAGAAATACTACCTGTATCAACATCTAACAAACAATTGCAAACCATTTCAAATTCATAAAACTTAAGAATATTTAAGAGCCCAAGAACACCCAAAGAAGAGAAACACATAGAAGAAAAAGCCACATTACCAAAAAAATTAACAAAAAGCTTAAACTAGTTAGGAGTTAAACCACATAAGTCCAACCTCTTCCAATGCTTAAAAGTTCTCCAATTAAAAATAGCTCCATTTTTACCATAAAACTGGTCCACAAAAGCAATGCCATATCACCAAAATGAAAGGAAAAACTCAAAAAATTTGAACTTATCAAAAATGGTTAACATGAAGGTTTCACCATAGAAACAAAAAAAATTGTTCATATGACCACTCAGGGACAAATTGTATTTAAAAAAATACAAATTATATCTGCCAAAAAATTATTAGAAATACTGACCCTAATATAAGCAGAAGACACCAAAGGGTAAAACAGACACCAAGACAAAACTTGCAAGTCATGAGACTTGTATAAAAACAAACAACCCAAAATTCCAATAGAGTTTGCAAAATACATAACAGAAGCAATTTTGTTTTCAGCTTGAACTTGCTCAAAAGTCTTTAAACCATACAGCAAAAGATAGTAAAGTGTGTCATTAAGAAAATTGAGAAACAAACTGGACTTTAACTTCAAGTTCTTATGAATCAAAACATCTTACTTATTATATACACCAGTAAGAACAAAGTTAAATTGCATTCTGTAGCTTACTATAGAATAAAGAACTGCTAACACCAAATACAAAAACTGCTTATCAGAAACAGCCTTCCTTAGAATAAAGTTGGCAAAAAACCAGACATCTGAATGTGCCTTAGCTAAGTATTACTCATAGAATATAGGAAATATATTAGCATATAAATTAGCCAATCAGAAGTAGTTATAGTAAATGTGAAATTCCAGGATTCCTCTCAAGAGGAATTGCAGGATTCCAGGAATTTCAGAATTCTCATACAAAGGAATCACAGAATTCTAGAATTTCAGGATTTCTTTCAAAAAAAATTGCAGGATTTCAGAAATTCCAGGATTTCTGGTGTGAAGAATTGAGGAATTGAGAAATCTCAATTATGTATATATAGCAGTAGCATTAGAAGTAAAAAAAACAAATCTTCCAGTTTAGATTCAATCTAAACAATCTTTTATATCACAAATATCAATAAATAATTATTCCATACCTTCAATCCACTTTCCACTATCAACACTTTATGTTAATAACAATTGATACTTAACCACATTAGAACAATAGCTCTTGATTATAGCTATTGATGGAATACTAACTTGCAAGTGCCTTGGCTTAATTTTTTTTATCTTCTCTTTATTTTTTTTATTTTTCTTTTCTTTGTTTTGTTGTGTTTACTAATTAATTAAAGATTAAGCACTGAATTATTGACGTCAAAAATTGCTTGGTAAAAGACCTCTGTGAATAAGTAGAACACATAAAAAATTACAAATTACTTACCAGAGGATTGCTGGGCATTAAGCTGAAGAAAAAAATTGACAGAATTGCAATTCTGAGAAGCTATGGATAAACACCTATTGAATCTCTGTCTATTATACAAAGAACTCTAACCCAAAATCTTTAGATCATCAAAACTGTCAGAAACTATTATCAAGAGATCAATTAAGCACCAAGTTATGGGTTTGTTATTTGACTTAAGATCCCAAATAATCATCTGTAACATTTGGTGTTCCCTGTGAGGTATGATTCTACAGAAAACCAGCACCAACAACAATCCTCCAAAAGTGGCAGAACCAGAAAACATAGAAGCAAACCATTTAGGATTCACTAAATCCCTGTTTTAACAGTATAGCCAACAATTAAGATTAAACAATAACCACTTCTCAGCAGAATCAGCCTTCAACTTCTACATCAATGATAAAATTACAGACTGTTTAGGAAGAACAGTTAACATTGAATTAGCAAGAAAAAACTTTTATAAAGAATTATTTCAACACACCAGCTTACCAAGAAACTACAGTTTCACACCAATTATCAAGGAAATCAACCAAACCATTAAAAGATACACCCAACAACAATTCTTTATTACCTATGCAAACAAAGACAAAAGAAGATTACAAACACCAACAGTAACACCTAAAAGAATACAAGAATAGAATTATCAACAAATCCATCATACTACTATATATCTAGAAGTGTTATTAACATCACATCAACAGATGTATCCACATCAACCATGACATCAATATTTGGATGATTCCTATTTTAGAGTAAACAAAGAAAAGAAGATCTTTTAGGACCATATGGCATGTATTTTGAAGAATTTAAGTTACAATTGTCCATGCCATTAGGATTTTGATTCCTACTACTCCAACCAGATTTCAGAATCACAAGTTCTTGGAAAATAACAGAATTGAAAGAAAAACAGAAAGAAGAGGAAAAAGAATCTGAAGATCAAAAATCTACTTACTAGAATTCGATCCCTAAAAACCTGGAATTTAAAACCTGAATCTTCAAAATCAACAAAATTTAAACTTGGAAAATCCGGAAATTGGAACTCCAAATATTTAAGCACTGCCAAATCAGGACAATCCAAACTCCGAGTTAATTAATCAGCAAAACTTACCTCCAGTAATTGTCATTGATCAGCCACTAGTTGAACTGATTCAACAGCAGCAAATACTACTGCAACAGCCATTACAACAACCACTTTAACCACTACAACAACCCAACTTAGATTCAATGACATATGCACCAATTGTGAAACTTGAAAAATTTACTGGTGAAGAAGATAATACCCAAGTATGGCTAAACAATGTGGAAAAAGCCATCACAGCCAACAGATAGAATGACAACAGAGCCATGCAAGCCATCCCATACTTTCTCCAAGATACTACTGACTCATGATATCAAAGCTTAATCAACAAGTCTGTCACTTTTAATGCATTTAAAACAGAATTTTTAAAATACTTTAACAACAATAATAGCATCAACTGATTAGCCAATACCTTTACCACTATTAAACAAGGAAAAGCTGAAGCTGTCACCATGTACTTAGGATGCTTCCACAGAAACTTGCACCAAATTCAAGCAATCCAAGCTGATTATTTTACAGCACCACAAATCCTAAATCAGTTTATTAGAGGGCTGTGCAGTAGCATCCTTCAGCACATATGTCTGATGCACCCAGCAAACTTTCAAGCTGCAGTTACAAATGCCAGAGATTTTGAGGCAGCTGAACTTGAAACTAACTACACCCAAGTTATAAATCTAGTAATAAATGGATCATCAGGCTTGAATTCCAAATTAAAACAATTCAGTGATTCAATTAATCAGAAATTAGAAGGATATTTAGCTAACAATCACACAATTTATTAACCACCACAATGATGCAATAATTTAGGAAATGCAAATCATTTCCAAAATCAGTTACATCTATCATCATCTTCCAATCAGCAGTGGCAGCTGGAAACACAAGTCTGCCACAACTGTGGTAAACAAAGTCACATTAGAGCTAACTACCATTCTTATAGTAACCCACAATCAGAAAATCAATATCAAAACCCCAATCACAAAGTTCAAATGCTGAATTATTACTCAAATTAAGATCAATATTAACTCACTTACCTGCCAATAATGCAACAGTCTATTTATTAACCACTAGTATATCAAACTCTAATTTATCAGCTGCAGCCACAAATAATCTATTAACCACAGCCACCAGTAATCTATCAACCCCAACAAATTGAAACACCACCACAAATCATACCTCATAACAGAATTCACAGGCTGAGAATAACACAGCAAAGCTGAAGATCAGCAATGGTAGTTTATCAACTGATCCCCAGTTTATTAGCCCAACAAACAGGATCTTATTAGTGGAATTTGGAAACTGGGCACACCCAAAACCCGAATTCTCAACACTATTTAAGTCTCCTGATTATTCCAGATGATGCCATATTCAGCAACCTGGAACCCAGCCAACAGCAGTTACTTACCAACAACATTCCACCAGCAATGGTCACTGAAAATGAATTACTCACCACCATTTTTCTTTTTGAATTAGAAAAAACCATCAACACCCTATTATTTAGTGAAACTGCTCTGGAAGAAAAACCCATTACTGTGATGTATACTAATGCCAAGGTTGATGGTCACTCTATTAAATTCATCTTGAATAGTGGTTCAGCAGGCAGTATTATCACCAAGCAATTCATGGATCAATTAGGTTGCTAAGTTGACCAAGCTGTTAGTGCCAAAATTATCACTACTGATGGTGCTACAAAAACGTCTATTGACAAGATTGATGACTTGCCATTTGAAATCAATGGTATTATCACTCCCATCAAAGTTCTGGTAATGAAAACCACCTAATATCAAGCTCTAGTTGGTAATGACTAACTATCCAAAACCAATATGACGCTTGATTGGACCACCCAAGAGTTGCAAATAAATCAGAATGGCCAATACACATGAGTATCAGCAACATGTGGCCACTTCAAACCTAGCAATGTCATGCCAGCACCCTTAATTGATGTCAAGAAAGAGAAGCTGAAACCAACTTGGAAAGTGTATCAAGTCTCATGGGTCAAAAAAAACCACAATGAACTGCCACCAATACTGTTGTGAGATGATAATGGCAAAGGAAAACAAAAAAAAACTTACCTGGAGTACCAACCAAATCTCGTGGGCTAACAATGACTATCAAAAGTTATCACAAACTTGAAAAGAAAATAACAAAAAAAAAAGAAAAGCAAAAGAAGAAGAAATAGTCTCAACCAACACCACTAATCAACCATACATCTATATTACACCACCACAGTTCCACTATTATTAACCAAAGCTAAAATACATTGATTATGACAAAAAATTGTCATCAATGGGTGCATGCTGTGGCAATAATGAGAAATACTCAACAGCAACCAAATTCTACTGCCATGCGTGCATCATAGAACACTTTGGATGACCAAAATGGCAAGAAAAATGGAACAACAAACCTTGCCTAGCTTGTGGAGAAATATTACTCGACGAAGGAATGTGGAACAACATCCCTGGTCAAGGAGGAACATGTAACACTTTATGCTAGTACATGATTTTCATTAGTGACTGGATTAGGAAAAGGACACCAATAGAAGCTGCCTAGAGAAGAGCCATCCAGCAATTAGACAGTTGTCTATATGACAATAATGAGATATGAAAAATGGCAATAGCCAAAATAGAAGGAGTGTTATCTAAAAAAATCAGAAAAATCAAGAACAACTCACCAGAGCCTATAGAACTTGACTAGGACCCAAAACCAGTCATAAATCTCTTGGATCCAAAACAATTCCATAAACACTACCAAGAATTAGTGCCCACAAGAGAAGAACAAGAACAATACTTAGAGCAGCTGAACACTCGACTGTGTTAATACTGCCTAATTCCATGTGACTTCCAGTATTGTAATGAGTGTGATCTCATCTACAATCCACTACCATGTATGATCTACATGATCCCAGAAGAAAAAGAACCAATCAACAGCTGCAAATCAGAATTGGAATCATTGTTTAATTCCAATTCAAACTCTGACAACAATGACAATAAAAATAATGGTTCCAGCTTCATTTAAAATAACAACAAAAAATACAATAATTCAAACTCTAATTCAAACCCCAAACAATATATTGCACTTTCTGATCTCTCCAAAGAGCAGAAACTAAAATGGTTTAGTAACAATAATAAGAGTATCATGCCAGAATGTGTACATGATACTA